>JANHGB010004892.1:0-23430 GCA_026283785.1 Coracopsis vasa
GTTGGGGCTGTTCAGCCTGGAGAAGAGAAGGCTGCGTGGAGACCTCATAGCAGCCTTCCAGTATCTGAAAGGGGCCTCTAAGGATGCTGTGGAGGGACTCTTCATTACGGACGGTAGTAATAGGACAAGGGGTAACAGGTTCAAACTTAAACAGGGGAAGTTTAGATTGGATATAAGGAAGAAATTCATTATTGTTAGGGTGATGAGGCTCTGGAATGGGTTGCCCAGGGAAGTTGTGAATGGTCCCTCCCTGGAAGTGTTCAAGGCCAGGTTGGACAGAGCCTTGGGTGACATGGTTTAGTGGGAGGTGTCCCTGCCCATGGCAGGGGCGTTGGAACTTGATGGTCTTAAGGTCCTTTCCAACCCTAACTATTCTATGATTCTATGATTCTATGTCAGTCTGTCTAAATTTCAGTCCTAAGAGTTTCATTTTCTTCAACAGGTTTATCAAAGTTTATTCTTACCCCAAAGCTATCAAGAAAACAGCAGACACTGTGGCTAATTGGGTCAAGGTTAAAGACAGCTTGTGTGGCAGAGGAGAAGTCACCCCTATAAGCCAAAGTCCAAATATTCCAGCAATATAGATAGTTCAGCTGCAAGGGCAGTTGAGAAGAGATGGAGGAGAAAAGGGCTGAGACTGCTATTGTTGGAGATTTCTAAAAATAGCAGGCCAGTTTTAAATCAGAAACAGCAAGCTGCAGAGCAGAAGCAGGATTAAGAGGAAGATGATAAAAAAGGCTGAGAAACATCCAGGGAAATTAAATGCATATCTATGCACAAGATCTGTGCAGGTGCGTAGTGACTGTGTGATCAGTAGTCTGGAAAGCACAGAGCATGTCTCCCTTTGGAAAACTCTGAGAAGTCCACAAACAATGGAGCCTCTTGAGCATTTTAAGGATTTTTGTCTACAAGAAAAACCCCGCCAGTAATCCTATTAGGACAAGGGGTATTTAGCCTAATATATCCAACATCTTCACTTTCCCCACAGGAGGTATTGGCACTGGATGTGATTCCTTTACCACTCCAGGCAGAGCCCAACTCACTGTTGGTGCAGAAGAGTTTGTCAAAGTTGATGTGGGCCTTTTGAACATGGGAGCAGTTGGCAACAGAGCTCTGCCAGGATCTGCTCTGTTTCTTGATTGGTAAGTGCTGGTGGCTTTTATCTGTTGTTTAGAAAAGGTGGCTAAAGTTGTAAGGTCTCTGATCAATTTCAAAACTTGGATAATTACTAACTTTTACACTGCTTTCAACAGGAAAGTATTAAATTACTTTTGGACAGGATTTGGTCAAGGTTAAATATTTCCATGTCCTAGCAGGAGTCTTCTTTATTAATTCAAGAGAAAAGTTTGTTTCCATAAGATCAGAGATTTGCCACTTTATATTAAAATCAGAAACATGACTCTTGAGAAGCCTGATACATTATGGGGCTCATGGGAGCCCACACAATATCGTGGAGTCACGTGTACTGTCCTAGTGCGGACAATTATCCTTCTAATGGAAGAATTTATCTTCCTCTGTTTTGAGAAGGCATAACCAACCACATTCCTAATTTAGCCACATATTCAGCTACTTTACCTTCTCCCCAAACCAAAGATTGAATGTGCCACTATAAGCCCTATTAATCAAAGTATAAATCAATGAATTGTAAGTGGCAAGGTAAATTTGATTCTCAATTGGTAAGGCAGAAGAATTTACATTTTCTCTAATGGTTTCAAGTAATTTGTTGGGATCTCCCTAATTTTCAGGAAAAAAATATATTCTCAGCTGGATCCTCAGAGACCTTACAACTTTAGCCACCTTTTCTAAATCTTGTGTAATCTCATAAACCCCCCTAAAATTAGTTGCAATATGAATGTTTATTTTCTGAATTTCTTTGCAAAAAAGGTTCTAAGCATCTTCAGAAAAAGTAATTCAGGTACAGCTGGAAAGAAAACTTTGGACAGCCTATGAATATTTCAAAGATATATTCTAACAGTAGGCTAGATATGAGGAGAAGCAATACAAATTCTTCCATTAAGACACAGGCAATGTAATCAGTGTCCTGCAACTAGTTCCAGTCTGACAAAGCAATAACAAGTGTTTTGTTTGCAAATGCCTTTATGAAAAAAAGCAAGTTAAGATTGGGTCAGTATTGGTATGTTACTCAAGCCAGTAACTTTTATCAACAATCTTTCCTGTTTCATAGATGTTTGACTCAGGCTTGGTTTGAGTTAAAGAAACAGCAGAAATTCAAACTAGGCGTAAGAATACATTTTTGTTATTGAAAAAATCTGCATACCTAAAAAGTTTGTACTGTTGAGAATAAAATTATGTACGGAATCAGGTAATAGCAATAATCCAGCACATTTACCTAAAATGGATTTGCAACAGATCAATAGTACATACTGAAGTTTTAATACAATATTAAAATCAGAAAATACTAACCTTGAGATTTGATAGGCAGTTGTTGAGGAAAATATGCCATCTGTTTAAAAAGAACTGCTTCTGACTGACACAAAGCAGGCATGTTACCAAAGGGTACAAAGCCTAAACAGAAAATGGATGTTGATACCATATTACTTGCATGTCTACACAACATAAAAGTCAATTAATAGAGCTACTGTAAACTTAAGACACTAACTCCTCTATTTTGTGGAATACATGTTAACCAGCACAAACACATTGTTAAGTAGTACAATCTGAAAAAGAACTTTCTCTAATGTTTTTACAGATATGTTTTATGGATGAACTAAAAACAACCAAATGCCTTCTCATAGCAATATAATAATCCAAAGATGGGCCACAATTTTTCAGACTCACAGGGTTCTGTCAGTTAACTGGAAATACTAAACTTTATCATAACAACAGGACCCACAGAAACTGGACTTGTGAATGCTCAGATGCCTATTACTCTTCAAAATCTGCAGTCACAATATTTAATGAGAGATGTCAAACACCTGAAAGAATTGTCTTAAACTACAGGCAGTTCTTGGATCTGCTGGTAGTTACATCTTGCGAAATGAAAAAGAAAGGTAGATCATGTAAGTTCAAATACTGGAACCTGGTCTCTTTGTTAATGTTCACTTTGACACATCTTGGAAATGTCACACTAAAAAAAAAGCTAAAATGTACCTATTAATTTTGAAACTGACTGCTATTGCAGCAAGACTTTTTGGGTTCAATTGTCATGTTAACATACCCAACCAGGGCTTCAAAGTTATTAGTAAAAAATAAGGTAACTTTATCTTAAAGACCAACGATTCTCAAAATTAACCCTAAAATTCTAACTTCAGTCACAGCTCAAAAGTCAAAATATGCCATAAACCACAACTTCTGTTCCAGTAATATATAACATAAATTTGCTATAGCTAGGTTAGACTGAGGTTCTTGAGCAAATGACAAATGTAAATTAATTTTTTAATTTTTTATAATCTTCTTGTCCAAAATACATATGGGAGAGGATAACTGAAGCCTCCTCATGGAGGACTTTCTTACCATATTAACATTATGACTATAATAGTTGAGTACTTGACAGGATCACAGAGTTTAGTAACATCCCAGGAGTGTTACAACCCATCCAAAAAAGAGCTGTAGGAAGAAAGATACAAACCACCTTCTGGAGTTTCCTAATTATCTCCATTTACTACAAAGAGAACCTCAATGAGTTTTAGATAGAAAATGAGGCACAATGAATGCCTGCATCCTGCCTGTACAGTGAGTGCACCAATTCACACATCACTAATCTTGGAAAGGAAGGTCCTCCTCAAACTCTAGAGAGTGTGCTTTCTTCTTGGAAGCCTGGAAATATGCACTGCAGTTATTTCTGTCTACTGTTTGCCTTTCCCCTCCTCCTCCTCACGATGTTTGTATTTCTAATCACACCCTCACAAGAATCTATTCTATTTTGTCACTTTTAACTATGTAGCCTCATGTGTGGTATGCGTAGACAAGCAATCAAATGCAAAGCCACAGCTGTGCAATCCTTTCTCAAGCACGTAGTATTGACTTTGGCAAGTACAGCCACCAGTTTGGGGAAGTTCTATTTAATGTAAAAACTGTACAGCAAAGCTCTTACCCTGCTGCAATTTCAACAATGTTTTATTAACTAGGCAGAGGAATAGAGCCACACAGAAGCAAGCAGAGTGTGGAAACTAGAAATCCACCCCAAGACTCCCACTAGCTCAAATTGAATCAGGATGCTCTGACTCTCCCCTGGGACTGGTGTAATGGTGGCAGAGAGTTCAAGCACACTCCTGCAGTCCTCCCAGCAGATTAGCTAGCACTAGTGACCAGCATTTGCTGGGAGCACTGGCAACAGGGAATTGTTATTGACTTTCCCATAGAATGAGAAAGGACAAATGACAACTTTCTTTACTTAAAAGGTCCAAGACTTCAAAACGAATTATCTAACACCACACTGCTGATGTGTGCTGACCCAGTTGGAGAGACAAACTGCTTAAGGCGGCCAGCATCAAACTGACTCAGATCCTCATTTAATTCAGATCAACTCATGCTTCCAAAAATACATTGCAGAGCCACTGTTTATCTCACAAGAAAAAAATGAAATAAGGAGCTGCACAGTAGCCAACTTACAGATTTAAAAGGGCATGCGTTATACATTTTTTTGTTCCTACAATGTATTATTTAAGCCCTGTGAAAGAGCTGTTCCCACATGCCTCATTTGTTCTCGCTTGACAAGAAATGAACTCTATTCTTTCTCCTTTCCTCCTAATGTTTACACATAACAAGTATTAGAAAACCTAACCATTTAATAATCACAGAAGCAGAAGCTGAAAACATCTGTTTAAGTCAAACTAATTTAGATCATATTCTGAATAAAACAAATACAGTTATTTTCTGCAAACACAATAATCTTCTCTGCAAATAGCAACGTATTGGTTATAAAGCTGAATGCAGAAAAAAGTTTTGCAATCTCCCAAGGGTCTTGCTGAGAGATATTTCTGACAAAGAATTTTAGCCTCTGCTTCTTGGGGTTACTAACCAATGAGTGCTTCTTTCGCGAGGAAAGTTCAAGTGTTGTATCATACAGGCTTTCAACAAAGTTCCTCAGGCAGGGGACATTCACTTCATTTTTAACAGCCTGAAAGAAAAGTTTGTGTTAGTAAAACACTATTTCACAAGCTGCTTTACCTAATTTAAAGGAATTATGCAAACAACCTGAGAAATAAACTCACAGCAGCTACGGGGACAAGAATTTCAACAAACAGTCCTGCCAGTGCATGCTTGATATCTTTGTCTTTAACTTCAAGGAAATAATGTGCACATTCCTGAAACAAAACAAAACAAGAAACATAAATTTCATGTCAGCTGGAATAAAGACATCTAAATGTTTGCTGAATGCACATCAAGCATCAGTGACTATTTTTATCATGCAAATCCCACAGAAAACATTTATCTATTAACTTCTAAAGCTGTATTTTGCAGCAAGCACAAAGCTGGACGTAAGTAAAGATCAAGAATCTGTTATTCTAACCAGGATAATCTAGAAACTCTCCACTGACTCCAGCTGTGCCCAGTGGTGTTTTGGGGATGGCAAAGGAGTATGACTCGCGCCTGATCTCATGTGTTCCCTGTGTATACTTCCAGGAGCAGGAGCAATAGCCCACATGGGCTGCTTTACACAATGCTCTGAATGGGCAGAAAAGGAATGTACTTCTCTGGTGAGATACTCAAGGCAGGTAACAATCTTACTATAAATACTATGGGATAAATTTCACTGCTAAGACCCGTTCCAAATTAAGGGTCTATATAGAACTGTGCTATGTGAGGGAAGAGACCTGTGGTGCAAACCTGCACCACCTACAACTGGGGATTGAGAGAGAAAGTAAGAATGTACTGTTGTTCTAAACATGCAGCAAACTACTATCCACACAGCTGTGCTGCTCAGGAAGTGAGGGAGGGGAGATAAGCATCCACCCACTTGTGTGTTTCTGAACAGCTCTGAGGATGACAAATCATGTTGCTCCAGTTGTTTCTTCCTCTCTGGGTCCAGGGCCCAAACAGCCACTGACTTTATAAGGAAGATCCACACTGACCTTTTTTCCTGCACATGTATGCAGAGCAGTTTACACTTTAGACCATGCACAATATTTCCTTGCTGTAATTAGGATTCTGCATCACGTCTTCAGTTACTCCAGCTAGTTAGGCTTCACAGCTGAGACTACAGTGCAAAGCCATAGCATAGCTGCTTCTGCACTCTGTGGTGGAAGACAGAGTTTTTCGGAGCTGGCTCCTGAAATTAGTTCACACTTTGGAAGTGTTTCTCTCTACTAGAGCAGAACTAGTGTGACAGAGCTTATAGCTGAAGCACTGTATGTAGATACAGCCAAATCACACAAAGAATCAAACTGTATTTCATCAAACTGAGCAAACCTGGTTTTCCTACATACACAGTTGCACCTTATGATGCATTGTTGCATTTGTAAGAATTAATTTTGTGAAGAGATACTCTAGTCAGGGAAGATGACTAGTGTGAGGTGTCCCTGCCCATGGCAGGGGGGGTGGAACTAGATGATCTTAAGGTCCTTGCCAACCCTAACTATTCTATGATTCTAAGATAGAAATCATCTGCATCCCAAATTTTGAGTACTACTATATGGAAATTTTACCACTGATTTCAATAGCAGTGAACACTGGATCTCAACAGTGCTGTGCCATAAAGCTGTGCCACAAAGTCACTCACTCATATTAGTTGTGCACTGAACACATCTTACTTTGATATCTTGCCAACTCTAAATAACTTACATTATTGTCAACACATACTAAGATATGTTCATATAATTAAGTGTAAGTTAAAAAGAAAACCTGGCTGTTTCAGTGATGTTAAACATATTTTAAGTATGCTGTTAAATATGGTTTAAAACACACTGCAAAAATTAAATAGATTGTGCTTCCTATTCAGGGCTTAGAGAAATGGCTTTGTGTGTCTGTATGCCTGTGTATTTGTATTCTAATTTCAAATCCTTACTTGTGGGCATCAAACATTGATATTTTTACTCCATTGATACCATCAATAAGCTGATCTTTACACGGACGTGTATGCAAAACATGTATTTTACTGGATGAGTGACTACAAATCATGAAGTCATGAGAGTAATCCCAAGAAAAAACAATAGAATAAAAATGGTTAAGCAAAATAGACCTACTGACAGGAATGGAAGCCATTGTACATGACCAGCATGAATGTGGACTTTTAAAATGGTGAAACATGAAATATTTTCTTTCCTTTTACAAAACGATGTAATCTATTAATTTAAAGCATTCATGGTAGTCAATATGATGTGTACTAGTGGCTCTCAAACTGAGTGGGTACAGAATGTACCCTGCAGGAAGTGGGGTGAAGGAATGGTGTAAGGCAACAATATATCCAAGGGAAATTCTATCCAGCTTTTGCCTCAGTTCTTTGCCTCTTCTTCTGTGTTTTTCTCCATCAAAAGTTCCTCTCCTCTCTGACATCTATGTCAATGACGGAAGCTTCACTTTGGAGGCATGAGCAGCTAGGGAGAGATGGCCAGACAGGGACACAGAGCAAGGAACTGCTGTGGACTGGCAGGGTGGAAGTTCTGGGGTCTACAAAACAAAAACGCTTCTTGTTGGAGGACAGGATGTAGGGACTATACAACTGATACTATACAACCGTAGGGTATACAACCGATGAAATGTTGTTATGCAATGATACACTCCAGAGATTGGAGACTGGGGTGCAGAGCTTCAGAACAAGCAGAAAGTAGCTGCATATACATTTATGTGGGAATGACACATGGAAAATCTCCTGGAGTATTACAGGAAAGATGAAGTGCAAGCCCTTTCTAAAAGGTCTGGGAATCACAGACCTGCATAAGAATTTTACCTGCATAAACTGAAGAGAAGCTTCAAAGTCCTCCACAGGATACATCTTAATGCGAAAGAATTTCATTCCCATTATAAGACTGATAATGCTTTGAACTACATATGGGCTTTGTTCTTTATGCCGTAACTCTTTTAACTCTGCCATAAATTTCTTCTTTACTGCAGGAAATCTATGAATTCACATTGGTTAGTTTAAAAAAAGTATACATTAATATTTGAAATGCATTGTAAGGTATATAAATGGGGATAAACCTACAGAAGATTCAATTTTGGTTGTAAAATACCATTTCAGTCAGTAGGTGAACAGATTTATTTTTGTTTATCTTCCTTTCATGTCTAATAAACTCAGAAAAGAACATGAAATATACAGCCTGATCTTAGTCCCTTTAGATAACTGCACATTTCAAATTGTTTTTTACCACACCCCTCTTTTACATAAGAGCTAACAGTATCATTAGAACAACTCCCTCCCATGTTTTTCAAAAATCCAAGATGAAAGATAGTTTTCTTGTAAGTACATGCAATCTTCTCTAAAGAAAATGCGTGAATGATAACCATGAAAATACTGTTTTTCATTAAAAGGCTGTTCCTCCCTTCACTTCTTTGTTTTCTTAATAGCCATTAAACACTTAAGCATTAATTACAAATTGGGATGGAAGGGTCTGTGACCATTTTTGATCTGCCCAAAAATCTTTTGGAGATGTCTTTTGAGACTGTCCGTAAAAATAACACACAGGAAGATCACCCATCCTTCTTGAGATGAAATGAAAAGAATGTCATTTTCATGGCCAGGTGTCCTATGTAACAATCTTTTGTTATTGCTTCTGACAGAAAACACAAGAGAGTTGGAAGAAACAAGTTGGCAGGAAGAAGCCCTTTAGTGGTAGTTAACATCTTAGCAAGGCTCTTCAGAACTGAAGAAAAAAAGCAGTATTTATGGAGAAGTTATATTTTGCCTTTGACAGTCAACTTGATCCAGATGTCACTCCCCCTCTTCCCTTTAACCCAGCCAATTTAGAAGCCCAAGTAAGGCCTTAGCCGAAGTCTGTGAAAGTTATATGATTTCCAGGAACAAAAAATGTTTTGGCTACATCAAGCTAAACTGATTGGTTTTATAGAGCAGACTTACTCACAACAACAAGAAGTCAGGAGACAGAGATCACCGTGTTGAGGCAGTAAATTTCACCCTCTGCGTAGTTTGTGGTGTATGTGTATTATAAGATGTCATACTGGGTACATGAGCTTCTGAGCTTCTGAATCTGCTTCCATATTCAAAACTATGACCTGAACCACAAACAAGGCCAGGTAGGATGGGGCTTTGAGCAAGCTGGTCTAGTGGAAGGCAGGCGGTTGGAACTAGATGAGCTTTAAGGTCCCTTCCAACCATTCTGTGATTCTATGAACTGTTTTATGTCATCTGCTCTAAGAAGTGTGGGATGAAGGATTCAAAAGCAGATGCATTAAGTTCTTAACCGAAATAACTGAAGAGAGACCTAAAAATGTTGTTGTGTTGGAGGACAGCCATTTTTAGGTTTGCCCGGCTAGAGAAAAAATAGCATATGGAAAAAAATAATTAAAATAGCTCTATTCAGCCCATTGGGATTTCCACAGACGTCATTGCTGAGATAAGAAAAATAATGCTGCTGTAGTCAAGTTGAATTTATTATTACCAAACTATATACAGAAAGCCCATGGTTCCCTAGAGTTCTATGCTCTAGAACACCTAGATGAATAGAGGGCCAATAAGCTGAAATTATCTATTCCTACACCATCTTTTAAGAAAGTAAGAAAATCCAAATATTCACATACTAAGCAAGTAGAACTTCTCAGATTTATGGGGGAAATATGATATTCAATTTTGCTTACTTTGCTTGCGCTAGAACACCTATTACTTCTGCATACAAATCCGCAACAATATGCATATTTCCAGTGTTAGGACCAAGGTACCTAGTGAGAGACAAGAAAGAATTCTTGGTTGAGAAAGCATACTGTTTAAACCACTGCTATTAGAAAATTAAGAAAGTAATCTTTTTTCATATATTTTTTTGCATGAGAAAGAGCCTTACCCTTCTTTGTATTTAAAGTGCTTGAAAGCCAAGTTAATAACATCATTTACCAAACTGTCTATTACAGGATGAAGTGGAATCTGAAAACACAAAATAAAACATAATGAGTACACATATATTACACTTCTACCTGCATACCTTAGTGCTAGTATTACTCATGGGTACCTTCCATACAGAAATATGGTGACAGCAGAAACAGCATATAGCTCACAAAATGGTTCAGATAAGCCAGCCATTTAAAAAGAAATACTTTAGCTCCAAAGACTTGGCAGAGTGAAGTCTGTATGAACACAGAATACTATGTATCACAAATGTGCAAGAAAGACAGCAATGAACAAGCATGCAGGATACATCTCATGTTTTCATTAGACTCTTAAGGATGGAAATAGAAAGAAGAATCCTAAAATCTGGTTTTATTGGTAATTTCCATTATTTATTAGTTAATGGACAGTTTAAGAACTCCATACCTGTTTCAAAACTTCTATTAATACTAAAGAAAAAATAAAATCAATAGCCAGATCTCTTCTCTCCATTAAATAGTCCCTCTGCTGTTCATCACTGCAAAATTAAACCAAGAAACACAACATTTAGGAGATATGCAATAATTCATATTACATGCTTTCTTCAATTATACAAATGTAGACGACAGGAGATTGTGTTCTACTTTTTAAACTGCAGTCCTGTATTTCAGAAAGTAATGATATGCTCTTAAAATCTGAGATAAACAGACCAATCCTAAACTTCTACTTTCACCTCCCTTTAGGTGTTTAAATGTCACTCTATTTCCTCCCTCTTTTTTCTGGTTTATGATCAACACAAAACTTTTTCAAGAAAAAAACCAAAACAATAACAAGGAAAATTTTGGATTCTATGTTTTAACAAACAGATTTTATGTCATTTTTCTCGCTGATGGCACCAGTCAGGCAGTTCTCAATTACACTTTGGAGACAAACATAATAAATTATTTTGTGCCATCAAATACATATTTAGACTTGTGATGAATTTTGAGAAATGCCTTAAAAGTCCCGATGGAGAATCCACAACCAAACTATGTACTCTTTTTAAAAATGTTCCAGTACTTTTTTTATAACTTTTGTATCACTTGTCAAATGTTCAAATGCATTCCTTGTGCAGAACACCACAGAGGCATAAATGTCTGAGGTGAGTAGCTTTAGTAAACACAAAAAATATCCATCTGGATCACCTGATTACAGTTTCAAAGTGTACTGAGAAGATAACACGAAATACACAATACTTTTTGTAAAATCAAATGTTAAAGGGACAGTTCCGCAGTCTGCTTGAAGCAGTCACCATTGATTTCAGTGAGATTTTTGCTTGTGTAGATTCAGTACAATTCTTACAAACATTAAGAGCTTTAGTGATTTCACTTACTCCATCCATCTAAAAGCTGAGAGAAGAGTTCCTGGAACAAGCAATGAAACATGACAACTTTCAAGCAACTGTAACCTCAACAAAAGCTGATGGGTTAAATATAATACATTTTATGTTAGAATGTGTCAACAACGTGTGCATGCACAGTCAAAATTGTACCTTTTAGATTTAGTGCTTGTTCTTGGTCTGTACTCATGAGATTCATCTTCTATGCCATTCTGTCTTTTATACCAATCAAACAAAGTGCGCAGGATAGAGGGCAGACAATATTCTGAAAGTGAGCTCATTGAGCTTATAACCTATGGGAAAAATACAACAAATCAACAAATCAGCTGATGTTCAAGTCTTCCCTTCTCCTCCTCCTTAAAACATGTACTAATTCAATGGTTAGACATGTTCTTTCCTGTTTTCATCTCATTTTTGAGACCCATGGTATAAGCAGTGACTTAATATTCTGCATTTCCCATATTTAAAACACGTGCAGACTTGGCGCTTAGGGACACTGTTTAGTGGTGGACTTGGCAGTGTTGAGTTTGTGGTTGGACTCAATGATCTTAGTCTTTTCCAAACTAAAAGATTCTATCATTCTATGATTATATGAAACATGAGCAGAAATACAGTAATGGGCTGTATGTCAATTGTGTCTTTCTATTGATGTTACTAAAACGCATTGAAATTGTGTATCACATCTTACAACACACCAGAAAACCCTCTAGTTCTTCAAGGGGTTTATTTTTATTTGCTACACATGTTGATTTGAGTTTGAGCATATTATAAGGAAAGAAAAAGTGATGAATCAGGGATACTGTCTTGTGAGTTGTATCTGACTGCTAGATGCCCCTCCAGAAACTCTGCAGTAATCTGATCCAGCTGAATGTGCAGATGCGCCCATCTTATTATTAGGTTCACACATCTGATAACTTAGATTTCTCTTTTATATATAGGAAAATATTTACAGTTTCCCGTGTCTTTATGTGCACAAATAAGTAAAACATAGTTTACAATCATTCCATAAAAGTTTCTGATTAAACAGCTCTAGTGGAATAATGGAAAAGAAAATTACTGCTCATTCAGTATGATCGGTGTCACCAATTACTGAAATGTTACTGAACATGTAACGACTGAACTATGACTTAAACTTCCTATTACAGGAAACCATAAAGCTGCAAAACATGAGAAGATCAAAAGCTAGGGTGAAAAAAACACCCCGGTATTATAAAAGAGGATTATATATGTATTGCAACTGAATGTTCACAGCTTCAGTATTTATGTACATTCATACAGCTATTTTTAATAGGAATAAATTCCTGATCTGGAGATTTGTGACCACCTCAAGATCACTCAGGGCTTGATCCTGCGAAGTGCTCAGCAGAAGGAGTGAACTCCTGAAGTATTTACTTCATGTTTAGTATGCTGATTATGTCATTAACTTTGTCAGGTTTATCCACTTGCTTAGATTTAAACCAGCTCATTTCAGTGCTTCTGGAACAACAGTTGAGTTTAATGTATCGTGTAAGACCAAACTTGTGTGAACTCTGTGACTAACACGAGCAAACTGGGAGATCAAGCACCTTACATACAATTCTCAAGTGGTACTAAAAGCCTTAAAAGAGAACTTTTGTGGATGGCAGTTAGTTTAGATCAGTAACTCTGATCTCTTGCAGTTTTTCAGCTTCCGAGTCTATCTAATTCATAGTGATGTTGTGGTCTAGAGTTAATGAGACACTCAGGATAAAGTATCATTGTTCGGGTACTATGGCCTATAATTAAACATGGAGCATTAGAAAGCTTTAACAACTGGCCCTGTAAAAATAAAAGTTTCTATAAAAGTACTATTTTAGGAAAGCTTTCAATCCAGTGTTTCCAATATAATTTATTACCTGAAATATGAAACAAGTTGCTGTGGAAGGTGGCATATAGGCACTGCTTGCAGCAGTGACAGGAGGCTTTCATGAAGAATTACTACACCAGCTCAGGCTCAATTATACCAACCCCTTCAAGCGTAAGACTTCAGATAAATACTTAAAACACATGACTCACCTAGTGTCAGTGCAAACTATTCTCTACCAGCTCAGGATGCTTAGACATTTCAATGACTTCTTTATTGTTTTTCAAGTTTTCCTGAAGCTGGCATAATGCCAGCTGTTAATTATGAGATGCAGTGAAAAAGGGTTTGCTGGGGAGACTATAATAGAATCACAGAATCATAGAATAATAGAATGCTTTGGGTTGTAAGGGGCCTTTACAGATCATCCAGTTCCAACCCCCCTGCAATGAGCAGGGATGTCTTTCACTACACCAGGCTGCTCAAAGCCTCACCCAGCCTGACCTTGAATATTTCCAGGGATGAGACATCCACAACTTCTCTGGGCAACCTGTTCCAGTGCCTCACAATAAATTTCTTCCTTATACTCAGTCTGATTCTACCCTCTTCTAGTTTAAAACTATTACCCTTGTCTTACCACAACAGGCCCTATGAAGAAGTATGCCCCCAAATAGACCTAACCACCTTTTAAGAGTCACTATATTTAACTGTAAAGAAAAAGTTTCAATCAGGCCTTCCTGCACGTTCACAGACATATTTATCAGTGCTGTTCTCTAAATCCCAGCTACACAATTTCATTAACCACAAAAAGTCGAAGTGACTCCTGTTAAGCCTCCTCAAGCCATACTGTTTCTGCTGAATTTACAGTGTGTGTCTTTAGTAGGGATAAAAGGTCAATATAGCTTTTTTTTAAAAATCTTTCTGTCATTGCACTTTTAAGACAGGAAGGAAGGGCGGACTGGGCAAAGACCTGGCTCTCAGGGAACAGGAAGGGAGGGAAGTCTAGCCAGCGTGTTGGTTACTCAACTCTTTCATTTACTGGAAGTAAGTCCAGGAGTGAGATGAATTCTAGCTCTGTGCTGCTCCTGAAAGGGAGTGCACAGATGTACAAATATGTCCTTGTCGGACAAATGATCATGTTCTTCCATCATAAATGAACTACCTACTGTATAGCTTAAGGATAAGAAAGCTGCACAAGTAGGAAGCTGTTTAAAACTTGTGTTCACAGAGCATTAAATAAACTTTATGTAAATGCTTAATATTTATTTTGGACTAATATGCAAGAGTAAATTTAAAGAAATTCTGACCAGGTATTTTGCTACAATTTATATATTTTCATAAAAGTCTCGTTACATTGTCAAAATAAAAACACAAGAAATGTATCAACTAACAGCACATAAATGCTCATTACTTTTTTTATTTCACATATTAATTTCTAGGTGCTTTAACAGCAAATATATTAAAAACAGCATTTAATTTCCAGCAGTATCATTAATTCCTTAGCTCTGCATTTTTTTCACATACCATATATATCAGTATATATGCTAAATGTGCATTTTACTGCCATTTTCATAGTGCAGAATTGCAGTACTTCATTTTGTAGCGTTGGTTTATTTTTTGTAACTGTTATTTGCACAGTGTCTGCATATTCTGTCCTCAAATTGTTGTACAGATTCCAAATAATGGACTTTAGGAGTGAGATTTTACACTTTCTATCAATGCTACTGAAAGAAGAATTTGATAAACATTGTCTTAGCTGCATTCAGGATACACATAGCCAACACAAAGTCTTCCTTTCATTCAGTGTTTTTTTCCACTTCATGCATGTCTATAACAAAGCCCTGGAACTACAAACAACACAGATTCAAGGAAAATAACAGCTGCAATGAAATCCTTGGTCCTTGATATCAACAGCAAAACTCTCATAGACCACAGTAAAACTGAGATTTCATATGCAATACATGAATTTAAGCAAATAAAGTTAACAATTTCTATTTAAAATACTCTAGACTGTGGCAGGGTGAAAATTTTTTTTGGACAACAGTATGAAGTTAAATCTCCTGAATGTTTATAACCGGTAACTATTAGTTGGGCTCACTAGTTCTCATCTATGGTCTTGGTTTTGCGAGTAAAAAAACAGGATTTTTTTTATATCATAATTTTGTAGATGTGTAATTTCACCTAGCTGGCTTATACATTAGCAGTGTTTTTAGCTATTTTACTGCCAGGATAACAGTTTACATGAAATCCCATTTATTCGCGGTGTGCAGCAAATTCAGTTCTGAATGTGCTTTTAATTTTGCCTTCAGATTTACTTCTTTGCACACTGCTTGAACCCAAATCTCTAATCAGTAGGTTGTTCTATGACCCCATCACCATCATTTCTTAGACTTCCTCTACCATGTGCCCTTCTGCTTGTGAAGAAGGATAATACATAAAAGAGGGAAAGGGAAAACATAACAGAGGCCAGCTGCAGTACTACTGCAATGATGATGGTACCATTATTCACTTACTGCATATAACAAATATAATACTGGATGGGAAAAATTATCAGTAGGTCATTGACCACATTTAGACTGTTATGAAAAAAGAACCCTTAATTGTTAGTATATTGCTTAGTGTCTTATTTATATTTGTATTTTCCACATTTCTATAATTAATATTTATTTTCTTTTTTTGCTTAACCTATTTTTTATTTCTATATCCTAAAAGTATATAAAACATTAAACATTTTTGCTTTCCAATCTATATTAGCCAACCTAGTGCACTTCTAAGAAGAGAGTAGATAATTAAAATGGACACAAAGTTTTGTGCAGTTTATGCTGAAACTCTTGCAACAGGCACCTCGCACAAACAGTTTCAGATGAAAACTAAGCCTTGCTGTTAATTTTTTACTTCCACGGCCCAAACATTACATTCATTTTGTATTTTCATATGGAAAAATGTCTGCTGGTTGGTCCAAGGTTACACAGTGCCCTTTTTCTGCCTCCAGTGTTAGTTCTTGGAACATTTATATACTGTGGTAAGAACAGAATATATTTCAGTAGGGGCTGAGAAAAGACTAATGAAAATGTTTCCTTGGGTGAGGATAAGCCTCTTGGATAATTATGGGTTTTTTCACCCTAGCTTTTGATCTTTTCATGTACTGCAATTTTATGATTTCCTGTAATAGGAAGCTTAAGTCATAGTTCAGTAGTACAATGCTTAACATTTCTGTAGCTGCGGACACAGCATGCTAATGCTGGAGCAGTAATGCTCATTGCCAACAGGCAACTAGAGTTGTCTAATCAAGAACTTTTAAAATATGATTTTAAATATACTACAGAGATATTAAAAATCATATGAAGAAGCTCTTCATAACTTCCTGTATTTATTTTCTTTATATACATGCACACCTAAAAAGGAAAATACACTGTGAGGAATCCAGTTTGACAGGCTAATGGTGAGACATCTGCAAGTGAGGAGAAGTAAGATTACTTCATACATTGCTCAAGATACTATTATGAGTTTGAGGAGGGTGATGCAATTGGCAGCCAGACAGAGCCCACAGGACAATACCGTCTATCTAACAGGAGGCACTGACACTACATCCGTACAGAGAGAAACAGCTCTGCCTGAGTACAGTCAGGTCCCTAGACAATGGATCCATTGCCACCATCACAACTAGCATTCCTAAAACAGTGTTTGAGAATGGGCAGGAAAAAATGCTGGTTCTCAGAGAGCTAGAGATAAAGCTGCTTAGGGGAAGCAAGCAATACTTTCATAATAATTTTGAATGGTTAAGGGGTTTCAATGTTAAACTTTATGCTGATTACTCTGGGTAGCTAAAGTTCCTTTTTGCTCATTGAACTACTGTAAAGGGCTTTTTTGGGCTGTTTTTTCCACCTCTGAAGTTGATTTGCAAAAAGCAAATTTTAAATCAAGCCACAAGTTACTTTTGCTGCTTTTTAATTTAGAGTTAGAAGATGCAGCAGATATTTTAAATGAGTAATGACTCGGTCACTTCAGCACCACTTCCCAATTTCATTCAAATTGAACAGGGATAATTCTGACAAAGTCAAAGAAAGAAAATTAGATTCCTCTGAGAGTGTGTCACTTTTAATTCCTTAAAATTGGAACTCAAAATTACTAGACACCTTGTGAGAATGTTTGTTCATGGGGACTCTCCCTCTTTTCCTCCTTCATTTCTGTAGTAAAAATGTCAGGAATGTCATGTGTGGCCTTTTCTGGCTTTGCTAGATGACTTTATGTGTTCCAGGACACATAAAGTGTCCAGGAACCAAAGCTTTCCACACCTTACTTGGAAGGCAGAAGCAAGGGATTATCAACCTGGTCTTCCTTCATCCCATAGACTCTTTAAATATTTGAGTTACTTAAGTTAAAAAATAAAACTTCAATGGTTTGACTTTAAAGCACACGTCCTCTTACTTGGTTTTTTAGTATCATGTGGAATCATGATTTTCAGAGTTTTCCAGGTAGACCACATTTTCAATATTTATTTATTTTTTTTTTTAATTTTTAAGACCTTTTTTAATAAGAGCAAAATTACTCTTGTGAGAGATTTATAATACTGACATGTTACCATTTGCAAAACAGCTTTATAAAACTGAGTGGTACTAACCTAATCTACTGAGTGAAACATCAAATAAAGACTTTTTGTTCTATTTACCTGTTTCTACTTTAGCTGAATTTTAGAAAAACTCTACTGTGTAGTGCAAATTTTTGAATGAAAATGTAATTACAGTTTAGCTAAACTGAAATTATTTGGTAAGTATGAGCCATGTTCTTGAAAACAAGCTCATCAGACAGGTTCAGGTTCCATCTCCCAGTCACAGGTGTACATCAGTCCCATGAGCACTACAACATCTCAGAATGATTTTGCTGTTCAAGCAGAAACCAATGTGAAACCTGAAAAGGGAAACATTCCCAACAACTCAGGCTGAGGCAGGCAGACTGAAAATTTCAGTCTGAATACCTTGTTTGTAAAAATTCATGGAACTGAAAACAAGGTTTTCTGACAAGAAATCTAAGGAAATCTCAACTCCCTACTTTTCTACCAACTCTACACATAGATAGGACTCTAGATAGACATTAGAAATGTATAAAAAAGTTGATACAACAAAATTTGCCTTTGTTTTTTGCCTGCATCTTACATCTCCCAGCATTCAGAGTAAATTACCACAGTAGTAATAGCCTAATACACAGTTGTTTCACTCCAGGAAGCATTCGCTGTTCTTCTTAATTGATCTTAATTGTTCCATTTTCTATCTACTTGCTGATAACTAGGAGAAGCATAACTCTTTTAATTCTTCCCTTTAAAGGACCATGATTTGCTTAACTATGAATATTTAATCAAACCATGGCCACCCATTATGTGTTTGTTTAATGCACCAAAGGAACAGTATCACAAGGTTTGCATATGGGTGGCTTAATTTGTTTTTCTTTCCCATTTGTGTGTGACACTCTTCCCACAGGTAGGAAAAAAATATATAAAGTTAAGGCCAGAATACCACAAAAAATTTCATTAGGCAGGTAGGGAGTACTCACAAAGCAGCCTCCTTTAGCCTACAGTGGCTGTCTCCCCTGTGGGGTCTCTCTGTGGTCAATGAGATTGGCAGGGAGCTACCCAGTACAATACAGAAGTCCTATCATTTGCCTCCTGCTCTGAACAGCCCTTTGAGTAGGCTACCTCTCCCCAGAAAGCAGATACAGAATAACCTAGAGAGTCTCACTTGGTCAAGCTAAAATTATGAAGTGAGCCTTTGTGCAGGCCAGTGGCATCTCACAAGGCATCTTTGCTCCCGGTGCAATGTCCCAGAAAATTCAATAAATGTGTCAAATTCATTTGAGGATCCGAAGTCCTACTTGCACCTATCTGTTCTCCCAAAGCTAAGTTAATCAAGGTGGTACCTTATGTAGATTACTTATATAGGATTTTTTTCTAGATTTTTTTTTTCTAAGAAGGACTGCTGACACATTAATTCTTTCATACCATCATTAAAATGTGTGTATACTGCTGTTGGTTTTATTTTTATACTTGTCCCATTTCACTTGTTTCAAACCCCACATATTCTGAAAAGGCACAAAGTTTGCTTTGAAACCTCCAACAGGGGAAACAGCCAGGAAATAATGCATGTGCTTAATACACTGTAAAAAGCAGGAAAGTCTATGGCAAAAAAATATTGACAAGTAAAACCAAGAATGATTAGGCAAAGCAGTCATCATTCTACTAAAGTACATTGAGAGATATTGCTTTTGTAGTGTGCAACAATAGTATAGGGCACTAGACTGCCATCCAAGTATTTGTTTTTTAGTTTGAGGAAAGGAAATAATATCATTTCAAATGTCTTACTTGATCAAACTGAGGGTCTTCTCCTCGTTGTAGAGATTTGGTCAGTGGCTTCTCCTAAAAGAAAACATATTAAAATGCATTTCTTAGGATCAAGATAATGATATATTTTATCAATTCTATTATTATTTTTTCTGTTAGATTTTTACCAACATGATTTGCTTCCTAATTGGTTTCATGCTGGAGATACTGCTTGTTTCGTAAGCAAAGGTAGACCTGTGCATACATATGATGTAATACTGACAGGGTGTCTTTAGTGTCTTTCCAAGAAAGAAAAGGATTAACCATTTATTACACCTGAGTTACTTGGTATTCACACCAATGATAATTTTTTTCAAAACTCTAAAAAAAACCTGGTATTTCCTCTAACACATAACCAAGCAGCTCTATTTAGCTACATGGTGTTCCTTCTTGTTATAATACTACCAGGCTATACAAACGTGCATACGTATAGTGCACCAAGCAGTGCATACCAAAAGAAAGGCGGTTTTAGAAGAACCAGATACCACAGAGTCCATTTTTAAGGAAGATAATTGTAGAAAAGCTATTATTCAAAAAGAAAAAATGGAATGGAAGTGAATTTTCAGGACACCTTCTCAGAGTATCCAGGAAAGCCAACTCGGAGAGTCCCCATGCGTGAATATCCATTCCACCTATACGGCTTTTTTTGCCAAGCAGGTTCAGTTACTGAGTCATGTGGAAGTACACAGTCCAGTATTCCAGATATACACAACAGCATAAAAACCATGACCACGATGAAAATAAACAATACACAAAGGCAGATGACAGTCTGAAAAACATGTCACCATCACAATCACAATTCTGCATTGAATTGTACTACTGTTGCTGGTGTCTGAAATGTGCCAGTGCCTTATTCTTCTGTAAATCATGCATCTTTCTTCTCCTACAGCTGCAAGATCGGGGCTCTCCCACCAGCTCAGCATGAGATTTTCTGTTCAGCTTTCAGCAAACTATTACACTCATTATCATCTGTTAATGTATCAAGCCAGGGGATGCGAGATGCAAAACAAAGAAATCTGTAAAGCTGCTAAAATAATGGAATGGAGAAAATTGTGGCTGTCTGAAGATTTCTATTATTCAATGCTTTTCTCTGGAGAAAATGTTGCTCAGTATAATCTGTGGACTGATTTTGAAATTAATTATGCTGATCCACTCGTAATGCCAGCTGGCAAGGAGGCTGGCTGCAGGGTGACTGCAGTATCCCCTGACTACCTACCAAATAGAAAAATCAACAAAATGCTTTCTGCTTAGTCTCTGATTTATCGAGGACAGTCATTAATACTTTTCATTTATCTGTAATGTCTAAAGTGACTCCTCCAGGTAAAATTAAGGGCACGTCAACTATTAATTAGAACTTTATGACAGATAATTGGTAATGAACAGATACAGTAAAACCCTGTAGCCCAGAAACACACACATGACACTACCACACCCACAGACTCCCTCAATCAGTAACTCCGTGCTACTCTACCTAGCTGTGTCTCGTGGGAGAACAATGCTTCTTTTGTCTATTGCTGCACACTGGAAAAGACTGCAGATAATCTTTCAAAAGTAGTGTTCAACTTATTTACAATGGAAAAGATTTTTAAGTTTCCATGGGTCCTGGACAAATGAATGTACTGAGAATTAGTGCAGTTTGAAAAAAAAAAAAACAAACCCAAAGCATAACCTTTTTTTTTTTCCAATTAAACTTCTGATTCTGTTACAGAAGACTTGTGTTACCACAGAGAAATTTCTTAATGTCTGTTTCAATAAAAAGGCTTTGGCATGCAGTAGCTTTGTGTGCTGACACTGCAATGCTTGGCTTTCAGAGTAGTATCTAAAATCCTGCAGAAGTGCATTCAGTGTTTGAGGCAGAAATGAGGTGTGGGATTCCTTTTCACAGGCTCATCTATTAAGGTGGACACAATTAAGCAAGACAAAACATGCTGTGGGAACCCAAGTTTGGAACTGCAATCCTAAAAAAGTCTTCATCAGTTGTTACCTACCTCTGGAAGCACAGACACCTTACAAATACTTCAGTTCCTAATGATGATGCTCCCCAGGGGCTGTGCTTCTGAGTAAGTAAAGATCTATCCCTTTTCACAAGGCAACACAACTTATCTCTTGCCCTCTTACAGGTGACTAGACCAGGACTTCCAAAACCATGGTACATTAACGTAAAGAAACTGTTCACAGGCCACACAACAGACTTGGCTGCAGCAGAAGGCAGACCTGGGATGGAGACCAGCCAAGGACACCTACCAAAAGCCAGGAAGGGTTCTGCTGACACAACTTCTCAGTGTTTCCAATCTAGGTCTTTAACTAAGTCCTTTTAATTCCCTTCATCCCATCCCACATGTACTGCTGTTCTTGCCACTACCCCTCTCCTTGCGCTCTTGCCAGGCAGCAGCTGCTGCTGCAGCTGTCTCTGCCTCTTCTTCGTCCCCCTCTTTGGGTTGCTGCTGTTGCTGCTTTTGACTTGGCTCTTTCCAAAAGGGTGGCCACTGACTCTGCCTGCAACTGCTCAGCCCAGCTGGACCCCGTGAAGCCAAGGGTCTCTGCACACACCCCCCTTCCAGAAGCAGGGTGCCCACCACTGCACCCCTGCAGTGAATGGCAATAGCCACAGAAAGGGGCATGGAGATCTGAGAAGACTCAAAGTAGAAGAGATTGCTGTTTATTTTATTATTAATGAGTACTGAATAGATAATGAACTGAATAAAGATGAAAGGCCAGATACAAATACACTTTTTGGTGTCTAAGAGCTCCTACAATATAAAAGGATGATTGCTTGTATGATGAGGTTAACCAGTGACCATGTCAGGAAGACACTACTGAGTAAATTCAAAGACAGCTCAGCTACATGCAGGTACATGTAATAATAGATAATTTAATCTCATCTGCTGTAAGCAACCTGCTTATTCTATACCACTTTGTTCTAACAGCCTTACAAATTTTACTATTTAAATTTATGGAGCATTTTCAACATTGTTGCTATGGCAGGTACTATATAAAATACATTTATACTCATAGAAGACATTTTCAAAAGGTTCAGAACCAGCAAAGGCAAGGTTAAAAATTATAATAAAGTGAATTGCTTCTGAGTAATAGATTCCATAGCAGCCTATTTACCCTGGAGATACACTTAAAAGTTAAACAAAAAAATCTTCAAAATGTTTTCCAGCCTCAAGGCACTATTTTATTTTTATTTATTTTCTTGCCCACCCAATTCAGAAATGGCAAAGAGGCCCTTTTATATTATGACTTGACTCTGTTTGAGTCTCTGAGACACTCTACAGAAATGTCTTCCAGATCTTGGATGAATAGGTAGACTGAATTTGAAGCCAAAGCCTACAAGCACAAAATATGAATAAAGAAAGTTTTGATTAATCTGAAAGAGCCCATAGCTTTCTGGGCTATAAAAAACATCAGAAAATTTCAGAAGAAAGGACTCTCAATAATAACATTTCCATTTTTAATCACTAAGTTAAACATCCTTATTTCTTGTTTGAAGTGATGCCTTCAATTGTATTTATTCAAAACTCTGTATTTGTTCATGCTGGCAACTCCCATGATATGAATACATTGTTAGAGATAAGCAGTAAAGATCAGCAAAGACAATTTTGCATTTAATATTTGAAGCTATAGTTTTTCAATAAAACAATCTTAACATTTTGCATTGCCAATGCTTACAAAACAAAATGCTCTCTTAGAAATTAATTTCCTTTCTTTACCTCATTGCTGTTGTGAAAATATTAATAGAATATAATAAAATACAGCATCTTCAATATGCAATGGCAAATATATATTTTACCACATTTGAATAGATCAACTACATATGATATTTATAATTTATCTAAAAAATAACATCCTCTATATTGCACCCATTGACATGCAGCCTGCTTTACTCTTCTGGCAGTTGTTTCAGTAAAAATTCAATGTGCTGA
>JANHGB010004896.1:0-19429 GCA_026283785.1 Coracopsis vasa
TCAGGACGGGTCATGGCATCACAGTATGTATCATCCACTTCGATCCCATCATAGCGAACACACATCGCATATGTGGAGTCTAAAGGGAATAAATTGCTGTTAAAAGGTTATAATTTCTGCAACTGCAAAGGCTGTGATCACCCAAATGATTTCTTCAATGCCTACAGATCATGCACAAAAAATTATGGATGTTAACAAGCTGACTCCACTAAATGTTAGAAAACACTGAATTAAAAACTTTACCTTGCCATTTTTTTTTATACTCATTGTCATAGTCAGTCTTCAAATATTTCTCTTGGGTTGATTTTTCCTTAAAAGCATCTTTCGTAAGTAAAAAAAGTTCTTCTAGGTCAGTCTGAGAGAAGGGATTTGAACTTGGAACAAATTCTATTAGCTCGTTATTAGTATTGAACTCTACAGAGCAGACAGGCTTCCTGAAAAGCAGAAAAATATATCTGATACTTAAGTTGTTATAAAAGCACTGTCATAACCTCCCTGACTCCCCAGTGAAATCAACAGCACTCAAAAAGAAACTCTAAGAACTTTGATAATCACTGTGTTCAATGAAGAAAAATGGAAACTACTGAATTGTTATCACTATTCACTAGGTACATGGCCAAATGACACATTTAATTCTTCCCTAAGAAAAAGCACTCTAAGTTTAACCCCAGCACTAAATTGAAAAAAAGGATAATGGCTGAAAAAAAAGCATCAAACCTACAGATGTCATAATATTTATAACAAAAATTTGCTGCTGGGTTAAACATAGTCATGTTTCAATAATTCTGCAAAAATTACTAGTAACTGCAACAGGGAAAAGACAGGATAAATGAAGAAACAAAGACACTTCATTTTCCTGTCGCTTTTCATATTAATCTCAAAATTAATTTTATTTTCCAGAAAAAAAAAAAAAAAAAAACCAAAAAAACAACAAAAACAAAAAAACAACCATAAAACAAAACAAAACCAAAAGAACAAACAAACAAAAAACCACCAACAACAAACGACAGAGCTTGTGAAGCAAAAAGAACACATCTTGACAGAACTATGGCTAACCTTCCAGAGAAGGTCATGTTTCTGTCCTGTACCACAAGCACAAGCAAGCATAAATAGCTCCAAACTACCAACTGCTTCAGCACATGCTCATATATATAGAATACACTGCAAAAGTTTGTGAAAGCAGACAACTTTAACTAAATTCTGGCCTCACTCTTCCCTCAACATGATACAGGGCACCTTCTATGAAAATTCAAGGTCTGTCCAAAGCTGAACTACCTACATCACGTTAACTCAGCATCCTACTTCTTACACACAGGAAACTCTAATTCTGTAAGCTTGGAAAGCTCACACTCTCCTCATTTCACCCAAAACTAAAGCTAAGGGTATAACATGATAAAGTTAAGTACATACAAACATAAAGGCTTTTACAGGTCTACAGTTACCGTTTACAGTTAAAATTCATCAACTGTCCAAAAAGCTTACTAGTAATCAGATCAATTATGCCAGAATTTCACAAGCTTGTTTTGATCTTGACTTTTACCACCAAGATGACAATCACTACCGTTCGCTTTACATATCCAAAGTCCAGCATGCATTCTTTAAATGAGAAAGTTCCTCCAAATAATTAATAACACACTGCCAAAAGTGACAAGCTGGTCCTGATCACATGGAACAGCTTTGGTTTTGAGGCTTTTGTCTCTACCATATCAAATGCATATCAAAAGAGATATCACAGCTTTAATAACACAAGTGTCTTTTATGTAGTTTTTCTGTATCAGACTTAAAGGACTGCAAGGTAAACATACCTGTGTTCTGTGAGAACATTTACTGCTGATGGATGGTTGGCACAGTATGCAAGGTATAAGCTTTTCATTTGTGGCATCAAATTTAGAAAACATCCTCCAACCCTCTGCTGAGCTTCAGGCAACCTAAAAAGAGAGTAATAAACAAGAGATCACTGCAATACCAACCAGACACAGAGATAAATTAAAGCCTGGAAAACAGTTTATACTGAGGGGAGGGTGAATGGTTTCGTTTGGTTGTTACATTTTGGTTTTGGGTTTTTTTTTTTTTTTTCATAAAATCAACAAATAGATTTCCATGGCCACAGACCAGCAACCAACACCCTTCTCTTACTTTATAGCTTCAACCCTGTAACTGTCAGGCCTGATCATGCCACCGCAGTACAGGCAGAATACAGTACGTACCTATAAAATGGTCATTCAGAATTTACCCCCCCCCCCCCGAATTAGTACTAACTAGCACCTTCTTGAGGATTTTGATTTTCAGTCAATATATGTGTTACAACAGTTTTCTATCTACTTATATATGCTATGCCAAATCTTAAAAGCAGTATTTCAGCACTTACAAACAAAAACTGATGGGAGTAGCAACAGGATTCACTCCCTCTACTCTATACCAGCAGAGATTATAAACTTAAAATATTCATTAAGATGATCTAAGTATCATATTAAGCTCTAATAGCACAAATACAAGCCGGTTACAGTGTAGTGGCAGGCTGGTTTTACACAACTGTCACTCATCTTGCTTTTTAAGAACCAAAGCACTTTTATGTTGGTTTGTAATGAGAGCAAGACTGCTGCTTACCACCATTAGTACAAAAATACTTTCTATAACGCTTACTTTCTTCATCTTCCATGACTGAATGCAACACATATGCTAAGCAGCAAAGGAAAATTTCACAATTCTGCTCAGAAGTGCTTATTTTGTCTAGCATAAAATCATGCTTCAAAAATAGCCACCTCAGTGACCCTGGCAAAAAAAAATGACTTGGCAAAGAGAAACAATATTTAGAAGAAAAGCTTACTTTCCACACAGTCTTGAGGAACCTAATCAGTTTCAACCAGGTATGACAGAGGAATTTACACATATTTGTTCATATAAATAAAGGAGAACAGGTCATGAAGAAAGTCAGTATGAATATACACAGTGTATTTTTCAAAGGCTTTTAGCAGAAGCTGTCATCTCAAATTGCAGAAGTTTATACTCCAGAAAATATCTGGAGTATAAATATCTACAACTTGCTGTTTGACACCAGCTTAGAACTGGTACAATCAGCAGAAAGCGAATGTCTAACTTCTGACTGCATCTGTGTGAGCAGGGAAAAAAAGAAAAAGCAAAACACAACTCTTCCAATCCCATTTTAAATATCTCCTTAAGCTGCATACTTCAGATGCAAATAAAAGCACACTCTCATAGTTTCTCAAAATCTAAAATAAACTTCACGTTAAACACAAACTGATGGAAGATGCATATGCTCTAACCAGCCACGCTTCCTTATTGGTACTGTATCATCATTCTCAGAACCACTCACAAATATTTATACTAGATTGCTTCCTATGTGACAAAGGATAAATTGGACAAGTGAATAATATCGTAAGGGTGTCAAAAGGGATGAAATCCCTGTTATTTTCTACAGAGAAATTCTCACTTGAAGGGCTATGCCTCTTCAGTAGTGGACCGTATGGTCAACAGCCAATTGCAAAACCCACGCTTAAGTTAACCATAAAATGGGACACTAAGTTTCCATCAGTCCTAGACCACACGCTTGTTCCTTACACCTTATCTAAACCTACTGTACAACATGGGCAAGATGAAATGTTTCAGTTTCTCCATAAGTTTCCTCCCCTCGAATAAAGAGTGTATCTCCTAAACATGTTGAGTCTTTGCTTCTTTGCAAGACTAGACAAACAGTGAATTTTTGTTGTTATCTGTTTAATGACTCAAACTCAGTATTTCACACTGATCTAAAGCTAGGTAAGTCCTCAGAAAGTACTAAACAAGCATACTGCTGGCACAAAGTGTTTCTTACCAATATTAGTTCTCCCTAAAAGACTATTGTTTTTCACTTTAAAGATTTTCTGTAGTTGTCCTGGACAGGTACACAAAGTTTCTAAGCACAAATATTTAATATATTCCCTCTGAAACAGTAAGAGATGCTTCAGTGAACTTCAGTAGAAAAAAAACATTCAGCTTTCCACGACAGCCACTCCTCCAAGCAGGGAATGTTCCCATCCTGCTCAAACAGTCATCTTGTCCCATTCCTCAGGTTTGCTCATAGTAGCTAAAATTCAAAGTTCATCCCAAGAAATATTCCCCCAAATTTAAGAAACAGGAAGTCTGTCTCCTACTAAGCTGTCAGTGCTTCTATACGGTGTGGGAAGACCTACCCAATATAAAGTCAAAATTGACTGTACAGGTGTTCAAAAAGTGAAGCAGGGGAAACACACTTCCTTATTTGAAAACAGCATTCACTATAGACGCCGAGATAAATGACAGCTGAATCCCCAGCTAGCACATCATGTCATACACACTCTGATCACACTGCCAGCGCTCCTTACATTAAAGGCTAGGGCCCATATTTTATTGTTGGCATCTTCATTTCTTTCAAGAAAAGTTTAAATTCTGAAATCAGTGGAGTGACTGCTTTTACAAGTATTTAGAGGAAAACCAGCGGCATTCCCCAGCATACTGAGGGAATGCTATTCTTACAACCTCCTAAGCAGCATTCCCTGCCTAGCAGCTGGCCCCTTTTAATAAATCAAAGCATGAGCTAATAATACACTCTTCCAAGTAATGTATGCAGCAAAAGTCTCAAACTCTGAAGACATACTCAAGGCATACAAAACAATATTAAATACTAACGAGGCCCCAGTACAAGTTGCTGAAAACAGTTAAATTCCCTTTTCACGCTGTAGTGCTGGGGTGGGAGGGAGTGAATTATGGCTGTTCTCTCCAAGCAGACATCTGTGTGTTCTCAGTCTGCTGTTCTTTTTAGCAGAATGAAAGACTGACATTATTCTCATTGCATCTTCATGCTGCACATTCTTTGTTGAATTAAGATAATTAACAGACTTTATGATGGGGCGACAACTCATCCCCTTTGACTTTTGTAATCCATGCATTATTTTCAAGTGTTCTACTATTTTTAGAGGAACAATTAATAAGTTATCTATATTTCCCTTAACTGCTGGGAAAAACAATTTAATGCCTACCACCACATCATATAAACTTTTTATAATTAATGTGTTCAAAAAAAAGGCATAGTTAATTTATTTTAAAGTAGTCATCCCAATATTCTTCTCATATTTGATACTCTAATTGAAAAGAAGTCACTTATAAGTATTTATACATTTATACAAATGATAACTTCCATTATAGAAACGTCAAAGACATGTTTTAATTTCATTCCAAAATTAAGAGAACCATAGCAAAGCCTCTGCTGGTGTACACATGCTAGAGGCATCATGATATGACTACATCTAAGCTACCCAACATAATCTGCTTGTTAGAATTACACCCAGCAGCTATTAGTTGTTTCTCTAGACTTAAAACAGGTTCCCACTGCATGATAACTTGAGAGAAGAAAGAAAATACCTTCTTGGTCAATTACATTTACTTTAAGATTCTGATCAAAGTGAGCAATCAGAACTAAAGCTAGAGTGCCAGTCAGAGGAGTGACATTACAGAATATCTAACTGCGTCCTGCATGTTTTGAAGGAATCTGCCTTAGTTTTGGTGTCAGTGGACCTCACAACATTCCTCGAAAGGCTGTGGAAACTGATGAATCCAGACAAATTGAAACACAGACTAAGAGAGGCAATTTTAAAAGAAAAAGAGGTAATAAAATGTAAGCAGCACTGTGTTTTCTTTTCGCAAGGAAAAGATCAGATGTCCCTAAATTTCACTTGACTGTATGGTTACCATAAGACTGTCATGCAGCAATCTATGTATATATGTGTATAGGCACAGGCATAATTTGTATCTGCACTCCAAAAACAAACTGAAGAATACTGATTAGTGTTTTGGGTTGTTTTTTTGGTTTGGTTTTGTTTTTTTTTCTGGGTGGGGGGGTTTGGTTTGTTTTATTTTTTTTAGTGGGAGGGGTGGTTTGGGTTTATGGGGTTGTTTTTGTTTGGGTTTGTTGTTGGTTTTGTTTCATTGTTTTTGTTTTGTTGTTTTGTTTGGGTTTTTTTTTTAATTTTATTCCCATTCCACTTCAGGATTATCCCAGAACATGAAGTACCTGCTTGTACTCAAGCACAGAACAAGATAAAGAAAAGCAACACAGTTACTATGACTGCAAAAGCAGGGACATCAAGAAAAGAGGGCAAAACCCAGCTAGTTTTTATGGGGCAGGGATGTAAGACTGTCATACTACCTAAAAGACAAAGACAGCCAATGCCTTCAACCTCCTATAGAAGAGATTACATCTAAGCAGTCCGTATCCACCAGCCTGTGTGTTGTGCCATTCCCTCCAGACACTGAGAAGTACAGCCACAGACTGACAGTTTTTACTCCCAAGTGAATGGAAGATTTTAATTCTTTTTGAACAGGAGACATTTGTTCAATCTCCTGTCATAAAAATATCCAAAAAACAAGAGAGATCACCTGATAGACACTGACTTTGTTCAGAGACTCCTCTCCTGCGTGAGCCATTGCAAAACTGATTTTTGGCACTGGGTCACAGATCTGGAAGAGACCTAGAGCACCAGAACACTTTCTGTCTTCAAGAGAATGGAGCATGGAGTGCTCTTGCCCTGTTTTACTGTCAGAAATGCACCCTTTTGCAACTGAAGACTCCAAGAGCATCTCTCTGTCTTGACAGTTACAGATCTTTTACATCCACCAAAAGAAAAGAGCACCTAAAGCTGATCAGTCAAAAACACAAAAACCAAAAAAAAAAAACCCCACCAAAACAAAAAAAACCACCACATACTTTTGAAGCAGGTCAGAAGATTCTCAATCAATGCTAATCAGACTCCTTTCATGTACCACTTCCATTTGCTAAATGAAAAAGAGACATCACAAAGGAAGAACACCAAACAAATCTGCCCAGTGCTGCCCAGCATCCAGGCAGGCAGTGAAGTGTTCCCAGCCCCGTGACAGATGGAGTACTACAGTGATGCTGCCGTAGAAGCCAACCCGGACAAGTTCAAAGACGACAAACCCTCAGCAATGCACCAGAAGAGCTTCAAAGCTGAGGGCAGGGTGGCACACAACTGAAACCAAACCACATCCAAACAACTGCTTTGCCCAAAACAAAAAAAGCACCCACTATCACATTATGCATTCTGAAAAACACACAACCCACCTTTTAACAATGAGGATTAAATAAATCAAAGCAGTGCAGGCAAGGAGAAAAGCACCAGAAAGTTTCCGTCACTGCAGTACATGCCAGGACTTGTTAAGAGAAAACTCAAACGACAAATTGACTCGAGAGAGGTTTGGAGCTCAAAAATACATTCAACTCTCACACCCAAGAGCAGAAATTTGTCAAGCAAGGTAGGCTGGCAGCACTACAACTGGCAGGACATCGGCATTTGGTCATTCTGACATGTCAAGTTAGGAGCACCACACCGGATGCTGCACAATATGAAGTGCCTGAATGACTGAACTCTTAAGTTCCCTGCCAAAAATAAAATAAAATGATAAATCTATTTTCAGCCCGGGAGCTACTCTGAGTTTACAGAACACGTTCACCAGCCAAAAAAACATGGCACAATGACAAAAACCAAGGCAGCAGGGCAAGCATTCTTCTACATGATAGGAATTATGATGGATTAGATTCAAAACAGAAAGAAGCTGGACACTCAAGTCAATATGCTGTGATGAAAACTAAACTGAAAATACAATTTGGCATGATGGGTATATTTATGAAACTAAAATAACACAAAATATTTGCAGTAACACTTCAGTAGCTCTGGGAATCTCCCAGCACATTTTTATGACCACCACTGTTCAGGATAGAAGAATACTAAGCACAAGCATTCTCACACAGCATCTTTCATCCAAGTCACTTACCCCTTCCTCTATCTTAAGCTCCCTTCATTCCTTCTCTTACTTTAAGAAAAGACGTAGAATTTATGCCTCCTAAACAAAAAACACCACCTCCTCTATCACTTTCCCACTGGCATGCAATTGCATCATGGAAAGCCATAAACTACCATCAAACTATGTTAAAGTTCCTACCTTTGCAATTGCATCCTAGAGTATCTATTTGAACAAGCCATCAATATATTATCCAAACATCTACTACTGTACTGTTGTAGCAACTATCCTTAAAGTAAGAGGAGCAAAATTATGTCAAACTACTACACAACAATTAAATTAATTAAGAATAGTTGCTTGTTAGAATTTTACAGTTTCTGGTATGCATAGTACTTACTTGGTGCATTCTTCTAAAGACTGAACAAGCATTTGCTGGAAAGAACTTATTTCTTCGAGGTTTCCCATTAAGTACGAAGTATTTGCCAAGTTTAACCTGGAGCCAAAGCAAATAAAAGATGTTTAGGTTTGCAGTTATTGACTAATTGTGCTTTAATAAAAGCTACAACCTTAAAAAAAAAAAAAAAAATGCTTACTGGTTCTTAGATCAAGGACCAGACCCCTTTAGTAAGCAAGCAAACAGAACACAAAAACGCAAGCTCTGCCTCAAGAATCTCTCAGACCACACAAAAAAATTCAGACATTGAAATTTTGACCATGTGAACCCTCCCCAATACATGAGAGATATTAAGCTTCATTTAAAAACAAAACAAACTCACATACTTTTCACTGGCTTGTAACGGTCGCAGGTAGTTTGAAAGCATTGTTTGTAGCTCCTTAGCATATTCATTTTCTGTTTCTAATATATTTTGTAGCACCTACAATAAATGACAGTTGCTAATTGTTTTTTTTTTAAGAGATACTTCGAAGTGGTCAAAACAATACCATTTTTAAAGCATACTAAAATTTACTTAGCACTAGGAAAACTTAAATGAGTGTTCCTACATTAAAAATTAAAGTATCAGCAAGAAAGCATATACATGTATGAAATCCACAGGGGAAAAAACCCACCACACACACACAATGAGCCACCCTTTAGCGATATTCAAAAATAAGTAGTAAACTAACAGGAATTTCGCTACACTTAGAACTTTTACTGTAAACTTTGAGAGCTATATAGAGTGTTCTTTCAAAGCTAGGGGTAATTATTCCTCCCATGTACTTCAGAACAGTCAAAGATCATCACAGGTTGGTAAAGCAGATAAAACAGAAGTTGCAAGAGAAATGAACAACTGGTGCTGTTTTCCAGTCTCAATTACAACATATAACTAATCATGCTAGCAAAGTGTTTACTTAGATGTATTGTTCTGTCTAGAAGGTCTGAATATTAACAGATTTCTAAATATCAAGTAATTGCCAACTTTATTTAGCATATCATTAGCATTACTGCATTCTTTTTAAACAGGGTTGCCTAACTTTCCACTGGGAGTGCAATAATATATACTACCAGGAGAAAATTATAACAGATTCTGATGCAAAGCCAAGAATTTATGGAATACAGAACACGCTTGTTTTTTGGCTGAATATAAATCAGACAACTGGAATACCCCCAAATATGTACAAGAAAACATTTTACAGGGCCATCTCCCGGCAGCCTGCTTTAGGATATCCTCCAATATATTCACATCAAGTTCTACTGTGCTTCTAGCAGGCAAATAACTTTTTGCCTCCAAAAGTTAATGATTTAGCAAGAGAATCATTAGAATTAAATGTAGTCCAATGAATGCAGCTGAGCTTTGAAAACTTTCTGCTATTCACTGGTCATAAGCCACACCACAAACCTCATTTTGCTACATGCCATATTTGTCAAGGCTACATTAATATCTCATTTCAGCATTTATAGTAACGACTGTAATTGAGTGCATTATTCACTGTTCTAGTCAATACTCTTTCTTAGGAAATAAAAAAAGCCATTCAGTCCTAAATGCAAACCTGATGAAATAACTTTAAATAGTTCAGTACGTCAATGAAGAATTCACTGTTCCTTTCACTGGTGTCATTGAGTCTTCTTATTCCTTGAATGCTTCTATTCATTTAGAGAGTGGGAGAGAGACCACTTTTGAGTTCATTCTTTTGTTGGAAATCTGAATCCTGAACTGAAGATTAAAATGTCTCCATTCTGTGCTAAACACTATGACAGAAGAATGTCACAGGGAAAGTTATGGCTACTAACTAGGAAACTACGGCATAAACTACAATAGGGCACACAAATGTGAAAAGGCTAATGGAGAAAAAGGAAAGAAACAATTTCCATTGATCATACCACTAATTAAACCCCATATTCTCTTACACATACGTAAACCAAAGAAAGTAAATTGTTAAAAGTATAAAAGTACTTAGCAACCATGAGGTGCAAAACTACATGCAAGACCAATCTTTTCCAATATGGCTTTTCCTACAAATATCTCCCAGTCCGAAGTCATTACATAGCCATTAATAAGGAAAAAGGAGACTGATAGCCAAAGACAAAACCACAGTGTCCTGACGGAAGCACTGAACAGCATTAAAAGACATTCAGAGATAAAAATCAACAAATTTGGTAGAGGTCTGCACAACTGCTCCACTTTCTCAAAGAGTATTCCCATTCTTTGCTGTAAACAGCTGTCTGAAAAGGCTGAAATAAAACTAGTTCCATGTTGGACACACTCCACTGTTTTCCTGTGCTGGTTTGGATTCTCATCTGAGGATTTTCTTTGCGATATGGAGAACATGGAATTGGGGACAGCGGGGGAAGAATGGGAAAGGTTAAAAACTAGAATTGGGAACCTTATTAATTACTGAGAACAAGAAAATAAACACAGCTGTAAGTAAAACTGCTACAAAACCTGTGCAGTCTACCAGATATACTAGAATCTTGTTTTACATTATTCTAGTAGCTCAGTGTTACACAATACTTTACATACACACAGTTTTATATACTTCCCAACACACTAAATCATTTTTTTTTCTACAAGTAGTTTCCACTGCATACAACATTCTTTAACTTTTAATATCTTTAAAAAAAGAATAATCTTGCTTACAAAGCTCTGAAACATCAGTTATGTGAAATCTTGCATCCTCCCAGCTTGACTTACCTACCTCACCGAGAAGCTATGAGGATTAAAAGCTTGGACTGTGCTTTGAAGCGATAAGTAGTCAGTACTGCAACCCGGCATTTTGGCACGAAAGCACCCTTACATTCCTCATATCCACATCTCACCCGCATGCTCTAATAATCACCTTTCTTCCCCTTCCTGCCTTCTGCGCATTCTGGCTGCTGCAAGACCCCATGAGACCTCGAAGACCTTGTTTCCACAACTCCACCACAACATTTGCACAGATAAGACCGGGTACCAAAAGAGCAGCATTGAAGTGGCAGCTTTTGCAGTCTGTAACACTGATGAATGGCAGGCACAGACAACTGAGCTCATACAACACAAGCTCCCTCATGGAAAATTCAAGCATGGTTAATAATTCTGTCACACAAAACCCCAACCATGTCCCTAAGGCAAAACCTACCACCCAAAATGGATTTAAAATGACCTACACAAAGCTGATCTCCTTTCAAATCAGAGGGAGATAAACGCAGATATCAGAGCTATGCTCAGGCACAATCCTGTAGCACATTCCCCATTTTACAGGAGTATGGCACTCAACAGAAATATCACATACTTCAGCCAAATGGTGATTAATGTCTAATTTTCTTGGATCATGAGAATCTGACAGATGTACTTCTTAAAACAAGCCCTTGACAGGGGCAATATAAAGCACCACACAAATATAACATCTTTCGAGGGTCCTCAAAAACTTTTATGAACTTCAATAAACACAAACTCTTGACCCAACTTCAAAATGCAACCACAAAAGGAATGCTTATTTTCTACCACTTCTCAAACACTTAAATGAAAAATGACATCATCCAAGTACTCATACCATCGTGAAATTTGCCCACTTCTTTATCTGCTTTTAGAACAGCTACTTGATCTCAAGGAATTGTCCTGTAAATGGAGATAACCTAATTTTATTTTGGACACAAAGTTCTCAAGGGATCTCAAGTAAAAATAAAACTCAGAGTAATGTCTGTTCTGTCTTCAGGGGATAACCAACAATAATATGCCCAGTTCTTCAGTAACAGGTTACTAAATTACTTCTACATGAAAAATGCTTCATGCTTGATCACAAGTCTGGTTCATATTACACACTGCTGTAGGCTTTTATCATTTTATGGAAAACAAGACCTTATAGCTAGCTTTAGTTATTCTCTACTAACCTGCATTCCCAAGGCAGGTAAAATGCAAGCACAGACCAAATGTGTTCTGTCTTCTCAGCAACACCTAGTGTAAAATGCGGCTAAATAAAGCACGCTGAGACTAGAAGGTATGTGATTCGTGTTACAAACTTCGGATGGAGCTCTTTGAATCCATAAAGAACACGTTTACAAGGGGGTGAAGAACAGAGGAAAGGAGCGAAAACAGTCTCCTCTCTGTATTAAGCACCTTTCCCTTGGCCTATCTCAGCCCTTCTCCCAGAGAGGAAGATTTGCAGAGGCTCTCCTACCACTTCCTGAACTTCCTCTGAACTGCTCTTTGATTTTGTCCTCAGTCAAATGAATGTATCCCCAGGTGCTGCCCACACGTGCACAAATCCTTTTCTAGGAATCGCAGGAATAAATAACCACAGGTTTACAGGGTCTGAGCATGTACCCATATGGTGGAAGATAGCCACAACTTAAAAATAGCAAGCAGTCCCAGAGTACAAGTCTCAAATCATGCTTGCTTGTCAAGACAGCCTTTAACACAAACGTTAATGCTTACTCTTGAGCACGAGGAACATCCTCTTAGCTACCAGTTGCCAAAGGTTTATTTGGAGATGTTGTTTTTACCTCAGTATGGTCTCAATTTTCTTTATCAGTACAGACTGGTAAGACTTCCAGCATAAGGAAGTACCTTGTCTACAGCTTACGTATTAAGACAGAACAAAAACTCAACAGTCAGGTTAAACTGCTTTCACTTCAATGAATGGTCTTGCTGTTTGTGTTAGCTACATGTAAAAATCATTACATATCTAATAATTATTTTAAAGAATTATTTTATAGTTATATTGCCAGAAGAAACATTTCATTTTTCATATTTTTTTTAATATGTGAGAGTTGTTTGCCACACTGTGGAAAAACATAGTAACGAGAAAATTATCCAGTTCACTGCAAACAGATTTAAGAACAGCACTCTAGGGCCAGTCCTGTAATTTACTACATAGATTACTATTATGAACTGGTCATTTCTCTGGGCCCTCCTCACCCCCCAACAACGCCATCAACAGTTAACAACAGGAATCTTATTACGTCAGTCTACTGCACCAAGAAGGCTGCACCTGAGCAAGATGAAAAACAACCTCCTTGTAAAAGTAGGTATGATGGTCACTAGTTTCACCTTTTTTGTTTTGTTTTGTTAATTAAGCCACTTTAAAAGCCAGCTATGGCTGCCTGTTTCCCAAAGTATTTAGCAGCTTGAGTCTCCTTTATGATAAAACATTATCCAGGGAACAACTACAAAAAGCACATAAGCCAGAGGTGGTATTTCAAAATTTTTTGGCCTTTTATAAAGTTAGCAGTCTTAACTATGGTTTTAGGCAAATTCAAGCATTTACTTCCTGTGATATTCACTGAAGTACACTATCACCCCCAAAAGTGCCCTGTGTTACTCTTACAAAATAAAATACACAACCATGTGATTCAATTCGTTTTGGACACAGTCAAACTGGAGTTCTAGTTAATCCCAAATTAAACAGCTGCAACTCCTACTTTTCATCATATTAAAGTCTATCAGGAAAATAATAATATCAGATTATATGAGACTAGATTTACCACTGACTTACAAAACAAAAACAAACAAAACAAACAAAAACCCACCCCACAACCCAAATCTAAAGAACTGGAGTTTGAGACTGCTGCCAATTTATTTTGATTAAAAATTCAACATAGATATAAAGTAAGAGCAGTCCTCTACCTAGTGAAGGAACCAAATCCTCACCTTTGCTGCACTCACTCCAGTTTACTTGCATTGGGAAACACAGGTCTTAACATCAGAACAACCACAGAGAAGACATATTTGCTACTGTGCATTACAACAACTTTGGGGGAAAAAAGAAAGATTCTAAAGAGATATAGTGAAAAAAAAATAAAAAGGAAAACAATCCACTACATGTACCACAGTAAAATCAGTACTTCCCACAGTTTGAAGGAAGCTGTGCCTGCACAGATACTTTTCCATCATGGCTAGCAGGTGTGGGTTACAATAGCCAAAGAATTGGGACCCTCACTTTACCATGGAATTACGGCTACCAACAGAGTCACCAAGCAAGCCACAGGGAGCAAACAGGAGGTTGCTTCATTGCTTTCAATTAGGGGACTATATGCAAACCAGCTCTGTTCTTCCAGGTGGCTGGCATTATTCATGCCACAACCACAAAAGATGAAAGCATAAAACAATGCTTTACCATCCCCTCTAAAAACTGACAAATAAAATTAAAAACAATGACAGCTGCTTCAAAGAAAAGGGACAGAAACATTGTGTTTAGGTTTTACACCAGCAGGGAGCAGTGATTAACAAAACAGGAAGATGCCTTTTGCTGCCTAATCTAGTTACTGTTAGTAAATAGAGGATTCTCAAAATGGTTACAACAAAACATTTAAAGATAGAGTTTGGCATGTTTCTTACATGCATCTGCTAAAGAGGTCTGAGTACTAGATTAAGAATTCCTGGGGCTGTGTTAAAGGCCAACTCTAGCTATACCCCTTTTGCTGTGAAATCTACCTATCAGTATAAGGGAGAAGTTCCAGAAGTTAATTATTTAGTTGAGTTATAAGCAGAAATACAAAGGAGGCAAATTCTTTCAAGATGTTCAATCTCTTGTTCAACAAAAACGACAAAACTATTCTTCACCATTTTAAAACAGCAGATTTTCATTAATTCATAGAGATTGGGGAAGATTGATTGCATATTTGGGGGGGAAGGGAAATTAAAACTAGCAAAGCAAATAAAATGAGCATAATATATTGCAGAAATGCCTATTAATCACTTACTTTAGACTGTATTTTGCATCACGCTTAAGAATCCATACGTATGATATTCTACTATACTAACAATGATCTTTGTTCATATGAGAATTCAGCAAAACCCCTATCCTAGTTTTGGCAACAAGGCTCTGAAAAGACTGCCCATTTTTTTCGTGCAGATAAAAGCATTCAGTTAAATGATGTTCTACTGTATATAACAGAGCACAAGGAGGAAAAAGGATCACTCACCACATTGTAATAGCTTTTGTTAATTGCAGACGTATCAAAGCCTTTAGGTGGACTCTTCAATGTACCTGATTTGGGGGAGACGGGTTTTTCTGAAATGCAAGATATTTGGGGTTTAAGATATTTATGTGGTGCAATTTCACAATTCAACACTAGAGGTCAAACAAACTGCTCTAAAATATTTATTGTAAGATACAGTGAAAACAGTGCTTCAGTGAGAAACGTGTATTTTTGTGCTAGGAATTACTGGTAAAGAATCAAAACGGTTCATATGTTCACAATGAATGAAACTCTATCGTCAACGAAGGCAAGCAGAAGAACTTTGATTCTTTTTCCTAGAACCAGAAAGCCAGTTAATAAAACCAACTTTTCCAAAATTATTTTTTAAAGACAAAACATCATCACAGACTGCAAAACCAGCAGGTACTTCCAAACAGCATACATACTTTCAAACAAAAGTAGTATTACGTTTTAATATTTAATGAATTCAGTAAAAGCAAGTGACCAAAGGCTGAACATACCAGAGGTGGGACATTACACTCAGTTTGGCTGAAATAAGAGAATCAAACATTGTACAAGCAGTGGAGTTACTTACCTGATGCCTATCCCAGAAAATCACCTTTTAAAACAAATTATCTATTACTGTTAATGAAGTAAAAATTAAAAGTGTTTATGTACTTGAGAACAGAGTCCATCATAACAATATGTGCAATCCTTCCTATAACCCCATAGTGAATCTACTCCTCAGTAATGCAGGCTCTTCCTGGAAGGACTACATAAGCCTGCAATATCAAAACAACAGTCCTGAAAGTTATGAGTGCTCACTCTCAGAATGGAAAAGCACGGAAAACACACCCGTAAAACCTCCCCTCTCATCCCTACCATTCCTTTGAGTCAGTCACAGTGGAGCAAAGATATGGGTAGGGACAACCAAAAGCATCATGTTGCATGCTGGAAAAATAGCAACTAAGATTTACAGCATCTCTTTTTGAACTCTCACACTCGACATTACACACAACTAAGTGAGAATGCTGTGAGACTGTATTTATCAGGACACCATGGTGTTTTGGTTTTGGGTTTGTTTTATTTGTGGGGTTTTGTTGGGGTTTTTTTTGGGGTGTGCTTTTTTTTAAAAATAAGCAGGCTTGTCTAATATGCAAATTTCAAATAAGTACTTGAAAATGAAACACAAATTTGTAACCAAACAATAAAAAAAAAAAGGGGGGGAAAAATAACCAAACCCAGGAAAAAAAAACCAAACAACATCAAAACGCACCTACTGAAACATTTACCTCCATTATAAAAGCAAGCTCCCGTTTCAAACACATTTTAATAAAGTATCATGAATAATTTAACTCTGGTTTACCTGATACCTCAGGCCACTAAGAATAAATTATGTAAGTCTCAAACACAGACCTGCCTTTCCAGGAGAAGCTCAGTCAGCCAAGCTAAGGGCCAGCTGCAGAAAATTCCCATGGACAGTAAAGCACCCCAGGGAAACATCACCACAAGCAGAATAGCCCACATGGTACCAGTCTCTGCTGGACTGCATCCTGGGTAAATTAGTGCTCCTTAATGCTGCACAGCTGCATTCCCATGGATGCTGCCATCTTATGGAAGCTGACTACAGATGCAGGCCACCCTTTTGCAGGAGCACCCAGCAGGCCAGCCGGATCTGAGGCTTTAGCCAGCAGTGCGTAAGGAGCAGCTCAGGGCACAAGAGCACCCAAGTGGTATTATCCTTAAGGGGACTTTTCTCTGTATCGCACTAGAACTCCCCTTAAAGAAGCTATTCTAAAAATAAAATATAGTCTTAAAACTGCCAAACACGGGCAAAACCATTTCTCCTTACCATATACAGAGATGACAGTAAATCCTTTCAGTTAATATTCCCCGCCCACCTCCCCCAAGTCAGCTATAAGCTGACAGACATCACAAAAACCATTATCCCCAACAGTTATTCATAGGGGAACACTGATGCTCTCAGCGACCAGCCCTGCAGTACTTACATGCTCTGATATACAGCCAAGCAATTCCAAGTGACAGGGTTCCTCCCATCCCCTTAGAACAAAACCATAAACCCAAGCAGATCTGTCATCCAACATTCAGTGAGAAAGAAGCACCTACAGTCACGTTGTATGTACAGCTACTCATTTATGTATTCATATATAATGCTACTCATTTAATGGACAACTACAATTTGTTTCTTTGTACTGAATGATGAAAATGATTTAGTTTACACAAACCTGGTGATTTGCTTTCATTCTCTGTGAAATCTCTTGACTTATCCTACAATTTATAGTGTCTTTCAGGTTCACTAAATACCTAAAGGTTTGCTAATCACGTGCCAAAAAGCATGAAAAAAGAAACCAGAGTTACTCAAGGAAAAGATAAATACTTTTTTTTTTGTTCTATCAGAGTATAGATGTTTGACCCCTGTTAACCTGGAAAACATTGCCTGGTCACAGAAATCTGGCTCTTCCAGCTAATCGTTATGTTAAAGGGTGTAAAAATTAATCTCTTCCCCTAACTTTTTCTTCCCCTAAGCTGCTGAAGAAATGGGGACATTTTTTGCTGAAATATGTAGTCATTTATATTACCAGCTGTTCAGCAGATTCAGTTATCCATCAAAGAGACACGATAAAATTCAGACTTAAAAACAAGACACAAGAAAGCATCACACATTCAAATCATTTTGCCTGAACAGCCATAATCAACATTCAGCTTTTAAAATGCACAGGCCATTTCTATTGTAGAAACACAGAATTAGACACAGCAAATCAGTCCAGCTGTCTATCATGTCTGGTATTCTGCCTCCAAGCACTGCCTTGCTTCATAACGAAGAATAAGAAACACCCTTGTTGCAATTAGCTTATTGCACAACGCATCACACAGAAGAAAACCCTGATCTTCCACATAAGAAATCACTTTCTTAGCATAAACAAAGATAAGTGTTATTTATCATCCTTCATGATAGAATATTAGAGTACTTTTGGAAATACACAGCATAATTCATGAGCATTTCAAGCGGGTGCTGCCCCCACTGAGCATACTTGGAACATCTGCAGGTCTTACAGGTCCATAGGTCCATGAAGTCCATGGGTTCCCAAAACATTAGCAAAACCCTGGCACCTTGCCCACTCCAACATATGAGCTCTGTTTTTCAAAGCACTGGAAGAGAATGACCTAAGCTAGACACCAAGTTTTCCCATATGGAAGATTCTTCGCTTCTCCCTATTTTCCCCCAGTCACACTGTGAATACATTACATTAACAGTGAAAACACAACAAATATGCACAGCATATGATCAAATCTAAAGGAAGCAAGCATCTCCTCAAGTACTAGAAGAGACCATATCCAGCTGATGACTGAAACCAAGAGGTAAGTTACCTTTTACTATCAATTTCTTTCCTGATCAAAGCATTACATTCAACGGCTCTTTGAAGTGTCCAGTGATAAACCAAATAGAATTCAGTTAACAGATTACCTATGGGTGGAGAAAATGAGGTTGGCACAGGTTTCTTAACATTATTCTTCCAGCAAATAATTACTCTTAGTTGAATCAAAACAACTTAGAGCAGCTGCTTCTGTAACCTTTCCCTAAGTAGCACATAAGATACCATGAACTCTAGAATGAAGTAATTTTATCCTTCACACACATCTACCTAAGTGACTGTAAAAAGCCAGTTTACCCAATCTTCCCAATGTTTTATTTGGTTCTATTTTCATTTACATGGAAATATTTCTTTTACTTGCCTTCAGATTACTTGGCACTCACAATCTCTCCTATCTGTCTTCTGTCATGTGTCCTGTTTATGTCATGCTATTCCACAAAGCACTCCTTCAGGATGTACTAGAGCATTTCAACCCTACTACTGCAAGAACATTGTGTGTTTCTGCAATTCCTAGGCTATGTTGTGTAATCTAGATGCAAAGATCCAATTTGCCCAAGGAAGTTGTGAATGCTCCATCCCTGGCAGTGCTCAAGGCCAGGCTGGTTGGAGTCTTGGGTGACACAATTTAGTGTGAGGTGTCTCTGTCCCTGGCAGGGGGGTTGGAACTTGATGATCTTAAGGTCTTTTCCAACCCTAACTATTCTATGATTCTATGATTTTATGATTTAGGTTATTTCACCCTACAGTACGAATGAAAGGCATACCAGCTGGGACACCAAAAGCTATGTGGTTGCTAAGAGTGAACTGCTACAAGCAAGCTCTGTTGCTCTAGACCAATCAGTTCAAGTCCAGCACAAGAAGGGCAGGCCTAAACTTGTTCCCAGTTCTCCAGCTGGCTCAGGCATCA
>JANHGB010004898.1:0-60000 GCA_026283785.1 Coracopsis vasa
GTGTATAGGAGTGCTTTCTAAATAACCAACATCTTGCAAAAGTGAACAGTTGGTTACAGCATTTAGGGCTTCCATAATCTCTTTGATTAGTTTGCTGTGATTCGAGTCTCCTTTCTCTATATTTAACAGAAACAAACAGAAAAAAAGAAAAAAAAAAATGAAAAAGCAGCATGAGAAAGAGAGCAGTGACTTCAGGGTCTTGCTCTGGTGTTTGGGCAGATGGAAAGGAGCTGCTCTGCCTTGGGGCAGGGTGGTTGTAATGAAGTGGCCTGTCAGTCTGTAAATAGTGAGGGTCATCTCTTCCATGTGATGGAGGGTATCACATTGCAGTGAAAATGGAAATGTCAATAAAATTAATCTGCCAGCTCTTTGCTGTGGCTTTTTCTGTCTCTCTGGTCCAAAAGGGTTGGTTTTTCAAAGGGGAGGCAGTGGAAGAAGGGTGATCTGGCACAGGAGGGAAGATGGAGCTGAAATGCAAGTTTTGAAGCAAATGGACTGTATGTAGCAGCAACGTATTTTGTTTAGTAGCACTACAGAGCTAGACAAAGCTATAGGAATTAGCTCATGAATCTATAGCATTCCTCAGGAAGCTATGGAGCGTCTAGCTCAGGCTACATTGAGCACAGAGTTTATTGTTTTAGGCTTTCTTGGACAAGGTTTTTACTTAGCATGGGATTTATGGCATTTACTGCTAATGAATGTCTATTCTTAAATTACAAAACCCACCGTCTCAGCACAATTCCCAGATGTCCTTCCAGGACCTCAGCTTCTTAAACACCAGCAGGGAGCATAAACTCTCCACTTCTCTGTTTTCCTCTTTCGTGTGGCTCCGGGCTAATGATGTGTAAGGAAAACACAGCAATCTATAAAGTCTCAGTGCTGTCCCAGTATTCTTCATTTATTTTGCATTTGATTATGCCACAAGTCGGATCTTGTTTCTTTCCTTTTTTTAAAGTTATTAGTTCAAATATTAATGTAGGAATATGGCATATATTGCTGCTCTTGATTGATGCCTTCCCAAAAACAGGAAGACGTGCTCGTATGAATTTTAAGAAAGTAGGGGTCCTGCAATGCCTTGCCAGAAGAGTTTTTCAGATACATAATTTAGATGCCCTCCAGGCAGGCTTTCAAGGCATTTTTGCTGGAGGGCAAGAAAAAATAACTATGACTGTTAAAAGTAAATGATTTTTGCTAATGCACAATTAATGCCAGGGAAAAGCACAGAAGAGAAAGATGTTGATGGAAAGTTCTGATTAAGTGAGAGCTCTACCTTGATGTGCATCTTTTTTTTCTTTTTTTTTTTTTTAATGATAATAATCACTGATGCAGAGATGTAGAAGTTTTCATGTCATGCAAATGCTGTATGCAGGGTCATACTAGGTGTACGTGTTTGTGCGTGCGTATGTATGTGTGTTGGGAGGTGATGGTTATGGGGAGGGGTTCATCTGACAGTGTGTTATGTGCACTGAACGGTGACATGGTTACTGCCACCTCTGCAGAGGGCCTCAAATATATAGACTACAGAACATTTAACTTGATTACTTATAGTACGTATTCAGAATGGTTGTAGGGATGCATTTACACTGAATGGGTTTTCTTGTGGCAGGTTTTCCCACATTGAATCCAATAACTGACAAAGAGCTATTGCACTATGTCAGGCACACAATTTAATTGAATTAATGATATATGCATGTGTGAAACACAAAATTAGTATTTGGAGAGACATGGTTTCTAATTTTTACTTATTTGTATGAGCACTTGCATATAATGAGAAACTGTATGTGTCTGATCTAGCAAATCAAAATAAGGCTGTAGTAGTGTCTTGGTAATTAATAATACTTTTTGGCTTCTATATTTTGTTCATTAAATGTCTCCTTCCTGTTTTTTCCTTTGTTGTAGGAGACGGTTTAGACAACAGCGTAGCCTCACCTGGTACAGGGGATGACGATGATCCAGACAAGGACAAAAAGCGTCAGAAGAAAAGAGGCATTTTCCCCAAAGTAGCAACAAATATCATGAGAGCATGGCTTTTCCAGCATCTCACAGTAAGTGATGCCCCAAATCAAAACAGATCTCTATTCATGTGCCTAATGAGGTTTATTCATCGTTATTAGAAATCAGTTGTCCCCATAATTTTTGGACCATTATTAGGGCTCAATTATTGCTGCTTAATTTTTTTTCTTCTAGATTTTTTTTCTTGGCTCTTGGAATCATGACAAATCTGAAAGAAACCCTACAAATATATATGTGTATCTACACACATACGTGCCTATAGAGAGAAAGAGGGAGAGTACAAAGCCTTTGCATGGAACAACAGCTACATATAAAGTAACCATTTTTTGCTTTGAACTATTAAAACTGTTTCTAAGGACAAAAAAGAGGGCTTCTTGCTTTAGCATTTATAAAACTCTGCCTTCTTGATTCTTTATTGCTGGCCTCTGCTTACAAAATCTTCACATGTATCTGGTGGAAGACAGAGCCCCAGTCGTTCTGTGCTGAAATACACTGGATGTTAGAGAAGCCAACGTAGCAACTTGCAAACTTGTCATTGTTACTTTTTGTGAGACATCCAGAAGGCTTATGTGTTCCTTAATTCTCTGGTTGCATAACAGATACAATAAGCACCTTTTTAGCTTCTCTGTAAGTCCATTTTGTGAAAAAAAATGGCTATATTCACATTTGGGGGAGAGAGATTAAATATGTGAAAAAGCAATGCTTTCTGTGGGCTATCTTTATTGTCCTGCTTGCAATTGGGGTTATGTGTTGGTGTTCTGTTGACTATTATAGCTTCACTCAGGCGTCAAAACATGGTTCCACCCAGTAGCACTCTTTGTAGTTTACTTCATGTGGGAAATAATGGAAATTGGTAAAATTATCAATTGATTTTCTTCTTCCTCTCACTATAAAATTGTTTCTCACTTGCTAAGGCTTAAAATGCTAACGGTTATTAACTACTCCTTCTTCTACCAAAGTTTTATAAATTTCCACAGTAGCTGATCTTGGTTACAGTGTAATGATTTCAGGACAAGGTACCCGATTTATTTATGACAGGGACTATCGAACTGCTCTGCTAGCAGCACAGCTAAAGGGGGGAGCGATAGATCCACATTTCTAAACCATCATTTTGATGTAAGGACATTAGTAGCAAACTAAGGTGCATTGATCTGGCCTGTGGGGTCAGGATTAGCTGAAATAGCCAGTGTCTCTGCTGGAGTAGTGGTTATGCCTGCCTCCCAGCTATGGCCATTTCAAAGGTCAGGTGCCCTGTACCCACTTGGCTCAGAGGAATTAGACAGAACATGAGTCTCTGGGCTGATTACTTAACCAAAGACAAAATAATGAGTCCTAAGCAAATACTGACTAATTGAAAGGGCTGTAAATCCATTACATATTGGTCAGGGATAATCAGGAGTATTTAATCACTTTTATCTATTCAGGAGCACTGAAGCTGCAACAGCAAAGCCCTGAACCTTGCCATGTGCTTATTATTCTCATCATTATCAAAATTACTTCACAGCTGTTCTTTGCTACATCACCTCAGCTGGAGATTTACTAACCTGTAAAATGTTTTTAATTTGGAAGTCCAGTGAGTGTGAGTGGAGGGTTTTTCATTTAGCTGTAGGGTATCTTTGGAGGACTAGTACAGGCAGACAGCAAAAAGCAGGGCCACAAATAACCCAGTTTGTTTTGTACATGTCTCTGTGTTAATTCCATTTCATCTCATGAAATTTATGATACCTTGTTTTTTTCTCCCAGCCTTCCTTTCTCATGTGCTCATTGAAAGCATTCGACACATACTTATTAACAGCCAACTGCTTCTCACTTCTCTTGAGGAAAGTCCTCCTGGCTTTTTGAAATCCCTTTTCCTTGATTGCACCCTCTCTCTCCTGACCCTCTTCATCTTGCATGAATTGGGGAAATTTGCCATCACTGGTGAGGATGGTCTCACAAAAAATCAAATTAAATGAACACAAAAAAGCCCCAAACCTTTTACCCTCCAAGCTTTAATGAGTTTGCAGGTGTTGAAAGATTTACTGTGCTGTAATTCTCAGACCTGCAAACTGATAATGGAGACCCCTGACCAGTGCAATGTAAATTCAGAGAGATTCTTGCCATAAACACATGCAGGGAGGAAGAGAACTCCTTTCTTTTAAAGATCTTGCATTTTTTCTCAAATTAGCTTGTCCATTCAAAGTGCAATGCTGGCTGAGCCAGAATGGGGGAATCGGTGATGTACAATCTTATTGTTTCAAGTAAATATCTTTACAATGGCAGTCCATGATTCAATGTACATTCCTTCATTACTACTCTAACCTTATTTCAAATTGGTTTGTTCCTCCTTTGTGCTGTATGACCTGTTCTTGTATTACAATAATCCCCTGATGTACCCTTTTTTCTTTCTCTCTCTCTCTTTTTTTTTTTTTAAAGAAACTAATTGAATTATCTCATTATTTTAATTTGTTAAGCAAATGTATTTTACATCTCAGGATGTGTTCTTAAAGAAGGAGCTGCTTAGGCTTTGCCCCCTGAATGGGCCATTGGTACATTTTGACATTCATGCATTCATTAAGGAGAGGAACATAAAAGAGCTCTGGTTGTATTTTTTTTTCAAACACCCAACCAGCACGGAGCAACTTTTCCATAAGCCACAGGGGTCTCTCTACATATGTTCTCAACTGCAAGCCATTGTCACCTATTCTGAATACCTCAAAAGGACAAATAAAATACTAAAGGCCAACTGTAGCAATTGTTAGCTGTTAGTTTCAATATGACAAAGATCATTAACCTCTGGTTTCCCTGGGAGGAGAGGCAGTGGCAGTCCATCTCTTATGGCATAGATTAAACTTGAAATTCCTTTAGGCTGCCAAATTCAAATAGAGTAACTTAGTTCTGACTAATTGTATTTATCTATGATTTTAAATAAAATGTTACTTTTTTCTCATTATTCAATCAGTTTGCAAACTCCTAAGGTAGCCAATGTTAAAAATTGAATTGCCTAAGTGGCTTTTTTTGAAGAGACAGGCACTTGAACTCTAATGTAGAATGAATATATCTGGCAGGCTGTGTCTTTCAAAACAATTTCTAACCCCTATCACAGCTTCCATTTTGCAGTAACTTTAATTATATTTGAAATAGGATACACATGCATGTTTTTATTGTTGGAAATTAAATGCAAGGAGTAGGAGCTTCTTGCATGTTCTCATTTGCTTACTGAGCTCTGTCTTACATTTGGAATTACAATGGTACCAGAAGTTGAAAGGTCTGAGGATGAATTGGTTGGAAATGTGTATGTTTTTTCTGGATAATATCCAGTGTTTAAGAAAGTAGAGGAAATCCTAGTCTGGTAGTATAAGCGTTTCAATAGTACATAAAGATTACGACATCAGAAAGGTAAACCTGACATTAAGGCTGTTTTTATTTGAGTTCAAAGGTGGTTAAAGAAAAGAAACAGCAAGAAATCTGACCCAAGCCGAGAGTTTATTCATAGCTTTGGAATACTCCTTTTCCTCTATGCCAAGGAGTCCTTAGTACACTCAATTAGCCTCTCAGACATCTCTGCTTTCCTCCCTCAAGTGCTCCCCTATTTGCCCTGCAAAGAACATATTTGATCACGAAGTGAAAACAGGAAGTGCTCAAATGTATAGACACCTCGAGCTTACACCAATGTTGAGATTAGGATTTCTTACCAGCAACTATACACAGCAGGCCCCCCTCCTCCCATGCCCTTTTGAAGGATGGAGGACCTTTAAAATGTATGTACATAATCAGAAGAGAACAAAGTTGTAAAGGAAGCAATTATACCGTTCTATGGACTTGTACCTCTGGTAGTTCATTGCTTTCTGTAGCATAGTGTATCAAGGACTACATTTTTGCTACAGTCAGTGTTTTCTCCCCTTCTTTTACAGAGCTAGTAGAACAGAGACATGTTTATTCTTTGACATTTACCTGGAGTCATGCCCTTTGTTGAAATTCTATTTTGGTTGTTTCTTTTGTTACAGTATGTAAGAAGATCTATATCTTAATGAAAGGTACCAGGTATACCAAAGGTAGCCTGCAAACTAAACCTTTTTTATGACAGTGCCAGATTCCCAGCTGATGATGTCTGGTGCTGCTCCCCTGAAGTCAGTGGAGTTGAGTTGGGTTTTCTCCTTTATTTGCTAGCTGAAATTCTGTCTCTTAACATTTGTTTGAACAGTGTCATCTTCACCCGATCTCCACAATCTTCTGGCTGAAATCTTGCTTTTTACATAGTCTCTTGTAAAGTAGATTTTGGGTTGAGCTGCTTTGGTGTCAGGCTACAGTAAGTTCTACTGGAAAGTGTTAAAATGAATCTGCCACAGCTTCTGTACTTACCTGAATTAATTTTCTTAACTTGTCATATTCAGGTGTCCAGATTGAATGATATGAATAGTCTTACTGAAACAGATTATACTTTTTTTCCTGCTGTATTTATGTGGGTGTATCTGAGAATATAATGGTTCTCTCGTATTTTGATGAATGGCTTACCAAGCCTTTTATACAGTGCTGCTATTTTATTTATTCGTTAGATTTGATTCTAGAGATGAATGTCATCAACCAAAGTCAATCTTGGAGCAAGCTTTCAAAACAGTTGTAACCATCCAACCTTCATAAATATCTCCTCCCATATCATGATTTTAGGAATAAAACCTAGAGGAGGGTTAGGAACATAGCTTGCTATTGCAGTCCACACTGAACAGCTTACTTTCATACCAAAGAGTAGACCAGCTTTCCTCAGAGTCGGGCTCTAGGAAAAGCGTTCTTCACATTGTTGGTTCTGCTGTACTATAAACAAAACAAAACAAAACAAGACAAAACAAAACACCAACCCCAAAAATACAACAGACCTTTGTCCAGTTAAAATGGTGCAAAGGCAGCTGGGAGATGAAGAAGATACAGGAATGTGAAGACAATTTTAGCACATGTGTTGGACTGCATTGTAATGTGCTATACACTCCCAGGGTACACTGAGGAGACAGACGATGTCCTCAATTCTCCTGTAAAACACCCTGCATGTGGGTTCACATGGCTGCCATTTCTGCTTCAGTGCACCATGGAGTCAGGGAGTTGGAGGAGCCTAAGGTACAGTTTTATTCCAGGTCTGCTTTTTAGGCAGGGCTGATCATGTCCTGAATTTGCAGCCAGGTAACAAGTTGCCCGCTGACGTAGGACAGACATTTCAGACTGTACAAACACCATCCAGCTGGAAGCGTGCACTGAAAAATACTATTGTGCTCATTTTTTAGCTGGGTAAACTTTGTGAGGAGAGGTTAAATGATTTCACCCTATTGCTAAAGAAAAATCAATATCTGAACGTTAAAATTCCCTGACCTGTGGTCCTGTGGTCCTCAACGTGATGGAGCTGTGTGTCTTTGTACCCCGAAGTTGCTCTTGTCACTCACCAGAAGAGCTAGTGGCTGCTGTTCACATTTGTTGTTACTGCTGGTGGTAGTGTAGCCCTGCTGAATGTCACAGGAATCCACCTCTTATCCTGCCTGCCTGTGGTATGGCGTCACCAGCCTGGACAGAATAAAACTGGAAATCTTTCTCAAAATGCCACTTCTGATCCCAGGTTGAAATGTTTCATCCTCTAAGTGCTGTTAGTCCTTGTCCATGAAATCAGTCCCAGAGATTTAGTAACAGACCAAATGTTCATATACCTTTTAAACACCACAGTCTTAAAAGAGATGAAATGAGGTGGGGGTGGGGCTTTGTTTGTTTTAAAAATGGAATCTGAGATTAGATCTGACATTTCTACATCCACCCCCTACAGAAGAGGGAACCCGGGGTCATGGGGTGTGTGGGCCTCAAAAGCTAGCTTTGTCTGGGAGTGGTTAATCTAATCATTGTTACATAGACATCTGTTATTTCTTCTGAAAAATTGATGCTTTTGTGACACAATGATCCATCTATTTAGTACAACAGCCTGAGTAATTAAATTAAAAAAAGAATATTTTTGCAGGAGCATGTATTATAAAACTGCCATACCTCCTCGTACCAGCAAAAAGGCTGGAGAGAAGGAGAGGGAAAGGGGGAGAGAAGTGCTTTAAGCTCTGCATTGTTTTCTGCTGGCTGGAGGAAAACATCTGTGAATTGTTTGAACTGAACCTTAGCAGGGACTGTCTGAATCTGTGTCATCTCTGTTTAATTTCAGGAAATGATGTCACAGTGCATTAAATAACAATGCTGCGTGATTTATTTTTACTTGTACATGCTGTCCTAAGCATTTTGGTTACATGGAAGTGTTTCCAATTAAGTGCAAGCTTTCAGTTTTGAAAAATATACTCAGTAATGCTTTTTCTTTTTTTTTTGGGGGGGGGCATTGGTATGGAAAGACTGGGTATTTTAGGGGGTCACCAAGGTTCAGGGCTGTTGGAGGGCTCTGGGCCCATTTGTCATGTGCTTATTTGTAGTTGGGACTGGATGTCAGCTCTCTCGTCACCCATGGCAACCTCTAGGACCGTGGGTTTGTTACAAAGCCTGTCTGGGGGAGAAAAATACCTAAATATTCCGAACCGATCTGTCAAAAGACCTATTAGATAGTTATAGCCAGGCCTGCATACTGTAGCTTCTGCCTCGATCAAACTTTCTGCTCTCCCCCTTCTTCTGCAGAAGAATAGAGGACATAAGTCAATTCTGTCTGCCATCTGTCGCCTCTCTCCCTGCTCCTCAAATTAAAGAGACAGTCCGAAATTTAAATAATTGGCTACAATCACAGGAAGCCTGCCTGGAAATTATTACATGTGCATTCAGGGTTGGGGTTTTTTATGACTTCTCATTTTATTTTGAAGGGGGGAATCTTTATTGTACTTCTTTGGAGATCAAAATATGTTGTGTGTTTCAGCTTCAAAAATAGCATTCTGAGAAATATTGGATTTGCAGTGTCACCAAGTTGTTATCTAATAAGATTCCAAGTTATATATAGGGTGAAATTCACACACACGCGTACACACACACCCCAGACAATCCCGAAATTGTGAATCCTGCAAAGGACGAATAAATGAAACACAACACCCTTCCCCTCTGGTTCTCCCTTCCACTTCTTTCCCTTTCCCTCCTCAAATCCCTGGCAGGCTGAGGGGCTGCAGCATAGTCCTTTCACGGCTCTACCAGGATGATTTAGGCTCATGAGCCTGCCTAATGTCCTTTTCCAGGCCTGCTATACCAGTTTTTCACACTACTCTGCCTGATGTTAGCTAGTTATGCTTTACCTTCACCTCTCCTTTCCTTACTTTTTTTTTTCACCGCTCTGCGTGGTTTTGCCTTCTCCTCATCAACAGGCAACTCAATGTGTCAGGACTGCAGTAACGTGAATTTCATTCACGTGGCATCTGAGGTCAGCCATTGCCAAGCCATCAGATAACATGGCTAGATGTTACTTCCCAATTTGATATTTTACCTGCCATTTTCGAGCAGGGAATTACTGAGAACAGAGTGTAACAAGAAACATGTGCCTGATTTTAGTTGAGGCTTGATTAAAAAGCCTCAGCTAAGCAAGCTGAATGTGGTCTCGCGAAAGATAGCATCAGCCACTGGTGTTTTCTGGTGGTTATTGTCAGATTACAAAGCTTTGCAGTCAATATAGGAAATAAGTGAAAAGAAGAAAGAATACCAAAGTCCAAGTAATGAGTTCCTTAAAGTAATTGAAACAAGGAAGTAGTAGTGACAATAATTCGTTTATATAAACTTGTGACTTCAAGGCTCACAAGGTAAAAGGGGATTTAACTAAAGCACATGCAATTATAAATAATGGTTAAACTCTCTGAGAAATTGCACTAATAAATGTTGTGCATTGCAGTCTTTGAAAATCAAGATCACTCAAATAGAGGTGAGAATTTTTTTGAGTATCTTCAAGTTCGACTATTTAAAACGTCATTAGAAAAATTGTAGCTCCTACCTTTCTCTGTAGTGTATGCACATAAGTATATGTATATATAAAATATATTTTTAGGGAAAAAGCAATTGCTGTTGTTTGTGCAAAGTGATACTGCCTCTCAGTTTTGCCTCAGGACATGTTTATTCAAGACCTTCCTTTCAAGACCCATGAGCAGAGTAATTGGTTTCAAAGAAGTTTTTTTGTAAAATTAGAGTTATACTGAAAAAAACCAAAATCTTGTTTCTGCCAACAGTTCCACAACTGCTAAGAAATGGAGATGTGGATTCTTATTGTTGCCTAATGAAGAGTAGTTTATGGCAGACGGTATTACTTATGGTGTTGTGGAGTTTGCCTTGAGTTAGGATACTTAGAATACTGTGCATTACATACTTTAGAGTTGATTGGCAGCAGTCATTTCTAGTATCCAAAGCAATCATTGGCATCTTTAAAGATTTATTATTGTCTTTAAGCATAATGGCAATACAGTTTTTATGCTTTTAGATTTGTTATTTTTATTTTTAACTACTAGCCCCAAATCTGCCAGCACTAATTTCAGTTGTATTGTCTAATACCGGATGATAGGTTGTCAACTCACTGTTTAATGCCGTAAAGAGTTTTTTTAAATCTTGGTTTTACCTTTTTATGGTGGCAGTTCAAAGCATGTATTTTATTTGTAGAGTTGACTAATGTGCGTAAAAGGTTTAACAACTCATGACATACTCTTACAATCTCAGCACGTTGAATCAGTGACCAAGTAAATAGCAGCAAATAGTTTAGTGATTAAAAAAAATCTGCATATATTAATTTGTTTAATGCTATAGAAATTTGGCTATCATCTGGATCAAGCTTTTATTTGGTCTGAGGTACATTTCAAAGTGGCAGCTTGATATTCTAATGTGGATATACTGTGGAAATACTCTCTGACTAAACTGCATGGCAATGGTAAAGGTTCTATTCACTTTCTTAATTTATACTAAGTATATGAAAGGAGTAGAATTTTTTGTAAGGTCATGGCCTAGTTTAGACTACTTTGAAGCTTGTTATGTCAATTCAAAAAACCCCAAAGACAATGCGATCTGCATTTTCAGTTGACATTCTGTGAACATATGTAGATCTTTATAAAAGAGGTTCTCTTTCCTCCCAGGTAGGATAAAAAATGCAGGTTTAATTTCTCTGTGTTCACATATTTGCAGATAATTCACAGATTTGTGCCTAACAGTGTGCACCATTCTCAGTCCTGCTTCCATTAATTCCAGTGGAACCCTGATCCCTTTGAAAAGGCCAGACAAAATGAAGCAGTGAAATCATAATGGGAGACAAACACAGTTTTGTGTCTTAATATGTGTTAAACATGATAGACACTTTATCCACAGATTATACTTAGCAAGTCTTTCAAGGACCTCCTATTTTATGATAGAAAGACAAGTTTATTGAGTGCTCAGCTATCTGTCACATTCTCTGGTGGCTGAACCCTCACTATTGTCCCCAGGATGCCTTAGCACAAGTGAGCTCTGGCAGGCATGGGGAAATTTCAGTTCAGTTTCTAGCTGTGACCATGGCAAAACACCATGCCAAAACACCATGCCTCAGTTTCTCTGTTTAAACAGTATGGCATAATGATGGTGTCTGCTTTTAGGAGTGCTTTTATTATTTACAGATGAAAAACTCTGTGTGAGACCTGTGTCTTATACTTAGCATCAGCTGAATTACAGAGGCTTGCACTTCTGTTGTGGTTTTATCCTGCTGCTGAACTAGCATGCAATGCTTGTACAAATACTTGAACTTCTGTAGGCTTTGAAAGTCCAGGGTCTTCTTCCTTTTATGAGGGAGCATTTAATATAAAATTAAGAGCGTTATGTTCTTTCTGGTCTACACTGAAGACAGCATTTGATTGCTGCAAGCTACTTTAGCTCAAGTGGTTCCTGCTTGAGTTATTTTTTTGTTTGTTAGGTCCTTTCCTTGCTGGTGACCTGAAGTGGTGATTATTGCATGCAAATGGTATCAAATATATTTCCCAGAAAGCAGCAACAGAAAGAACCTTGGGCACCAACTTCTCGCCTAGGGGCAAGAGTCAGAAGAATAAGGGTAGTGCAATAGTATCAACAAATGCATCTTTGTACTTCAAGGTGTCACTAGTGGATATTTCCCTCCTCAACAGCCTACGGAGTTTCCTTATGTGCAATAGGGCTTTGGCAGCTTTCCAGACAGGCCTGATCTTTCTGCTGCGTCTTTTGATTCATCCAGGTGCTTCCCACTTGTGCATCCCACTTGCGCATCCCACTTGCACTTGAATAAGAAATGGGAAGCAGGAGGGTGAAGACCTAGAAAAAAGCAAGGGACACAAACGCTACTGAGCCATGTTGATCCATGTTGGGAAGCTCCCTGTGTACTGAGGAGCACATGCAGATAGCTGACAGCTGTTTTGATTGTCCACAAATGGACTATTCCAGAATACAGAATGTGAATAGTGAGAAAGGTCATCATGTGTGATAGTAACAAGAATGAGGAATATTATGGGGTCATGAAAGTGATGTGTGTTTGGGAGAGTCAGCAAATGAATGGTGCAGAGGAATGCATAGGTGCATAGGAATTGTAGCACTCATAAATTACAAAGAAAGTTGGTTAATTTGAGGATTCTTCAAAAATCTAAATTTTTAAAGGGTGTTTTCATTTCCACTCTAATGGGATATTCTGATGACCTATTTCAGAAATGAAATAGAAACATGTGAAAAAAGGTTAATTGTGAACAACAAAAAGGGGGAAATAATTTATTTAACTTCTCCTTTCCACCTTCCTCTAGTGTTCAGCAGACTAATCCAACAGTTGTGTTGCTTGGTCTGTCTCTTTTCAATTCTGTTTCTTCCATTTCCACATGGACATTTTACTGCATAAACTAATAAACATCTCTTAGGAAAGAGAGGTTTTTCCTAAGTTGGTATGAGCCTCTCTGTGGAAGGTGGGATGAAAGTTTTAGGACAATCCTAAACAGTCCATGCTGTTCCACATTGTACACCTACTTACATCTCAGTTTTCAAGGGCCTACTTTGTATGCACATGTTGTGTGGTGGTCATTAAATGCCAAACAAACACTTCTCAGACCAGAAAAATCCCGCTACTTAGTACATACCTACCCTAGGCATTTGCAGACAATTCACTGCTATAATTAATCTTAGCTGGCCTGGCCCTATGAAATCTGAACTTCTATCCCACACTACTCTTGGATGAAAGCAAATTTCAGAGAAAAAGGGCTCTTTCCTCCTTCTCTCTCTTCCCCACTCCCAGCCCCAAAAGCTGTCCATTTAGAAAGCAGTAATGCTTGCAAAGGAGATTAAATCATTCTACAAACCAGTGCAAAACTGTATGTACAACAGGAAAATAAAATGTCTACAAACAAACAGGACTGCGGTGTTTTGCCAACATGGGCATGAAGAAGCATAACCTTAGAACTGTTAAACTGTCTCGAGTTTAGCTCCTAGGATCTGAATCCCACTCAAAGTCCCAGCTGAAAATGTATGATATTGCACTCTCCAACACGGTAATGCTGTAGCATGCTCTACTGCCTCCCGAACAAGCATTTCTTGTGGCAAACTTCTTTCTGAGACTGAAAACTCTTTCAAACAAGGCTTGGGGGCTCATGAGCTTTCTACTCAGTGCCCCGTAGGCTCACTCTGTGAAAAAGAATCTTGCCTAAAAGAGGCCAAATATCACACAACTGAGCTGGTGGGAAATTCAAACTGTTCTAAGAAAAGAAGTCAATCGAGCTGCTGTAGTGAAAGGTAGTGTTCAGAGTGAGATCACCGTGTTATGATCTCATGCTGAACATCAGGACTGGGTTTTTTTCTTGATGATTATGAAACTAGCCTGAGGCCAGTCTGGTGAGTGTCTAAAGAAGATATAGAAGGATGTTTGGAGAACCTGCCTACCAGGCGCCTTATTCCCAAAAAAGTATAATAAGGCTGAAAGATGAGAGAAATGAGAGCTGTATTATTATTTCCAGTACTTTCCCCATCCATCCCAAAAATGTAAGATTTAGTCATAGACGTAGAATTCACATACTGAATTGGTGAATAAGCACAGGCTACAAACAGACAAGAGGAAAAATTATTGAAGAGGAACAAAACACCTTGCAGGAATAATGGAATTCAACAACCAAAAAAAGCCACCAGAACACAGTGACTGAGACTGTAGAACAATCTGTGGAACTGCCTTTGCTTAGCACTTTTAAAACTAGATTCCAAAAAACATTTGAAGAAATACTGCTGAGAAACATCTTGCATTCCTGGGGTTACACTAAAATGGTGTTGCCTGAAGTATTTCTCATATTTCCATGTTTTCTTATTAATGATTAAAAACTGAAAAATATCTTGAAATTAGAGCTGTTTTCAGAAGGAATTTGTCTTCCTTCAGGTTTAAAATTCTGTTGTATTTGTTTCAGCTTTTGAAATGACATTTCATTTATCTCTCAGTGGGAAAATTAAAAAATTAGCTTACAAAGTCAAAGTAGAAGTGAGCTGGAGATTCAAAATGAAGAATTAAGCTTAAGAGAAATATTTAATTACTGATTCTTCAGGCACTGGGTGTTTGAGTGGGTGCTGAATGTCAGCCAGGTTTCGGCTCTGTCAGACCAACAATGGAAGTGAGTTTATATTGAGGACCTTATGTTAAAAATACCTCCCTTTCAGATATTCAGGAGTTGAGACTGTGTCACAATACATTCCCTGTTCTTCCTTCACAGCATGTGAAGTTTCACAAATATCTGGGAAAGGTGTAGTTCTGAAATCAATCTTTACCCAGCTTATTCCCAATAATTCCTCTCGTCTTGTTCCCCAATATTTCTGGTACATGCTCCAACAATAGCTCTATGAAAAGTCAACCCAAACCACCAAAAGTTGCTTGAGCATTCAGAATCCACAGTAATTTTTAAGGACATGGATCCAATGTAAATTTAATGCAAAATGAGGTTGATTATGAATTTACACAGAAATTTGAATGCCAGAATAGGTGGAAAACGTTGCCTTTTCACAGGTTTTTCGCTCACAGTCTTTTATGGCAATTTGATGTCAGGATTCAAAACAAAGCCTGGGCCTTCAGAAAGGCAGAATGACCCCAAGAAAACATTGACTGAGTGCCTGCTGACGCAGACTGCTGAATTTCACACACAGCTTTCCTCAAAAGCATAAAGAAAGAGACTGTATTTTGAATTTAAAACTAAATTTTGCTTTTGAACATTACTTTGTAATAATGTAACTGTGGAGTTCCACATTTGTCTCAATGACTTCCAGATCAAATGAGCTCAGTTTGCAAGGCAGAAAAATGCCTTTCTTTTTTTTTTAACCATTGCCAGAATTACAAATTTAGCCTGGGATCTGAGATCCAAGTTGGATTCTTTCTGGCTCATTTATTGGCAGTCATAGGGATTATACAATAACAGTAATGTTGCAATTACAATAGTAAATCTATGCAATTACAATAATAAATAGATGATGGAGCGGCCAGAATAAAGTCCAGTTTTCTTGCCTATAGCTAGCTGGCTTTATGAAGAAAAATAGCACAAACTTCTATTATGGTTTGAAGTCAATGGTATTTTTTGTCAGCAGAGAATCAAATACAATTCAGACACACAGGGACATAAATCTGTTCAGTAAGTCAGTCACTTTTCAGAACACTGCTGCTTAGTTTTGTTACTATTCTTCTCTTCTGGGGGATTTTTTCTGTGCGGCTCAATATATCCTAGTGAGTCGGGCCCGTTTGGAAGATTTTTGGAGTGAAGTGACAGGGCAAAGATCTTTTTTTTCTCCTTCTTATCTGTCCTTCCCACGAGTGGGGTTCTGTGTCCATTTTAAAGATGCCACTGGCATGAAATACCTTTTGTAGAGTTTTGATATACAGTTTAAAAGTTACCTGCATGGAAAAAGGGAGCAGGAGCTTTCTATGGCTGTGTTGAAATCCTCCTAGCTGCAAAAGCAGCAAGTACTGACCTTTGCTCTCTGAAGAGTTTTCTGGCATGAAGCTGAGTTTTCCTACTGCTCTTCAGAATTGTAAATAATGTTAGTACACCCTGAATTCAGTGCATGCAGCACTTTACATTACTACTGTGTATCTTAAAATAAACAACATTGCAAGCTGTTTATTTTGGTGTTACTATGTATGCATTTTTTAAACAGTGGTTACTTAAACAAATGTCTCTGTTCCCACAGCACTTAAAAGCTGCTGTTTGCTCATTGTGGTTTTTGGGTTTTGTCACTTTTGTTTTGATTATTTCTGAAAATCACACTCGAGGATACAGAAGACAGGAGTAAGTTGAACTTGATCCAAACAAATGCTTCATGTCACAGCTTTTTCTTTATGCCAGCTTTTCCCATGTTCCTAGCAGAAATAATAATTTTGGTTTAGATCAAACTTGCAGATCACCAATATTACAGATTGGATCAAACTGTCCTCAAATGTGTTTCAGCAGGCCAGTCTGGCCATGCATTTGTTATCAGAATCTGACCATGAGGTAACAAAATTGGTTTAATGTTAGTACTGATTATTTATTGCTCAGCAAAACAAAAGGTGTGGGATAAAAAATTAGGGAATTGGGGATTTCCATGCATTATTTCCCCCTCTCTCATCTGTCTTCATTCATCCACCCTAGAATCCTCAAGCACCACGCAAACTTCTGTGTTTGGAAATGCTGATAAGAGATTGATATAAAAGCCATTAGCAAAGCCATCAACCTTTCTGAACCATATTGCTGTAGTTTTGTCGTTTTGTACCTTTTCTCCCTACCCAGGTAAATCAGAGGACACTTTCTGGTCTGTCATAGTTCTGCCAGAAGGCTGTGTGCCCTGTGCTTCTTTCTGTGTCGGCTTTGCTTTTTTCTATGCCATGGGCACTATTCAGATCTTGGTAAATTTGGCTAAATCTCAATAAAAGGATTAGGAATAAACTTGTTATTTCTCCCTCCATTCACTCTTCCCACCTTTATAAAAAGTGACTATGATAGTGCACTATTGTGACAGTTATTCTATAGATGCTTTATTCTACTTTGCTGACTTTTCCTAGGTCATTTTCAATTAGTCATTTTTGCTGGGAAAGAAAATACTTATCTGAATCTGTGGAATTGTGCTTTAAGGATCTAAGAAGTCAGAGGCTTTCTCTGTGTGGATAGTGCTCCATTAGAAAGAACACTGAGGATAGCATAACAAGGCCACCGCCATGTATTTCTTAGCAGAAACAACTGTGATAGGTTGCGGGGGCACACACTGTTAAAAATAGGTTGTCACTGCCACTCATTCCTGTGTGAAACAGAGTGGCTGGGCAGTCATGAACGTGCTGTGTGGAAAAGGTTTAGCAGAGGTGCTCCAGCAAACCTAGGAGCAGGCACTAAGAGGTATTAGGTACTGAAGTAGTCCCCAGCCAGCTCTGGGATTAGAAAGACATGAGCAGAAGCCTTTAGTTTCCTTATGCTTGGACCCATTTGAGAACTGAGCCCGAATTATTCATTTGTAGAACTTGTAAAGACTGGCTGTCTTTTTGCAGCAGAAAATAATCTCTTAATTCAGCTGCTAGTTGCCCCATGATTTTAATCAAGCAAGATTCTCAGATAAAGCAAACGTATTTGAGAAAAATTGTGGAATGCTCTTCTTTCACGACTTGTGTTGACTATATGCGAGTTTGTCCTCCTTAATTATGGTCTGCAAAGATAAACAGGTTGAAGGGAGTGTTACAGCCTTTGGCACAAATGCAGCATATTTCAGTGCTTAGTTGAGCAAGTTGTGTGTTTTTGAGGAAGAAGTAAAAAGTTGCTTGTATTTTTTAATGTATTATTATTATTTTATTTATAGCTCAGCAAGTGTTGATTTTCAGCATTTTGTATACACTCCTTTGCCTCCGGACTTCAATACACTGTATAACCCCTGCTCTCTCACTAGAACTAACAATGTGACGATTAAGGATAAGAGGACCATTAGATATACAACTGGCCAACAGCAAGTATTTGGACTATATCATTCTAACTCCTGAAAGAGGAGAGGACAATATACCAGTGCTCCCCAGCCTTCCTATTCACTCCTAACCTTTTCATCTAATTTGCAGAGCTATTCCATTTTGATTTTGGTTTTGGTTTTCTTTTCACCTGCTGATTATTTTTTCCCCTAATCAACCCTACTATAACTCTTCCAGGTCTTACTCTTCCGCTTCTTCTCTCACTAAGATGTGGATTAAATCCGCTGCAATGTTAATGTATGCTTTTAAAATAGTTCTGCATATTTTTTTCAGTGTAAATATTATGCCAATACCATAATTTGTGACTGAGGTCATCTGTAGTTGAACATTCCCCTTCTTCTGAGAGACAGAAGATGGCAGAATGATTAGCATGTTAAAAATGCTGTTAACAGAGAGGAAAACCACTTAGCTGCAGAAAAGATTTTGGAGAAGGATCAGTTAATATGAAATGTTTTAACAAATGTTTTTGTCTTGGTTTTGACTAAATAAAATCTGCTCTATTGGCCAGACCAATGGTCTACTGAGCCAAATAAGGGTCAGCAGTGGGTGGTGATGGGGCCAAGAAGTGATGCAAACATAGGATGATCCCAGAAGGTCCAGTATGTCCTCCAAGCTTCTGCCAAGTAGAAGTTTAAAGAGTTTTTGAGTTGGAAGTTTATGTCCAGACTATAATGTTTAAGGCCCATTGATGCATCTACATGGTTTTGGAGGGCCTGCTATGGATCAAGCCATAATCTCATGAGCTACAGTTGGAACAGCTTAATTTTTGTTTATTTGAATATTTGGAGACATTTATTAGAATATTTTATGATATGGGATGGGGCATTTGCATAAGCTTCATATTTCTTACTGTGTGGATTAAGTTTCTCTTCTTTCTAAAAGAAGAGAGAGCAAGGACATCAGTTTACTCCTGGTTTAAAATTAAACCTGCTTTCTTTCATGTAGCAACAGGAAAAACTTAGCAGCCCTGCAGTGTCCTTAGAAATTTTCGTGAAGTGTTAGGAAAATCTTTTCTTCTTCATTTGAAGGGAACCCTGTTTATACCTCTAATACAAGTTCAGGTCTTTTTAGTATCCTGTTCTCCATCACTGTGATCCTGTTCTTCACATGATTGGCTCTGGCAAAATAAAACAGTGATCAACTCATGCATTTGATAGCATGCTTTTAAATAAACATCCCCACTGTGTTCTGGTTGAAAGCAGTCATACAGGTTTGACATAACCTAATCACGTGCAAAGCTGAACCTTTAGCAGCTAGTTCTTGCAGACATATTTTTATTCCTTTTTTTTTTACTCCCTTCTTCACATGGGCCCTTTAGAGCTGCTGGAGGGCGTTGTTGAGAAGTTGCTACTGTTGATAGAGTTGCTATTAATCACAGTCTGCCATGTTGTGACGCAGGTTCTAATAACATCCCATTGAGCTGCCGTTGTATGCTGGAGGCTTACCAACAGCACTAGGCCTTTGATATTCATCTCACACCAGGATAAAGAAAATGTAGAGTTAAAAAAAAGACCCTGCAAATAGGCAAAGAACAAAAAAAAAGGGAAAACGTAGCAAAATCAAAACCAGACACGCTTTCTGTGTGCTGCTTCGTTTACCATGGGAGCAGCAAAGCTATAAATCTCTGCTGTGTTGTTTGAAAATTGAACATGAGGCTGCTAAATTTATCATTCATTCTTTGTTGTTTCTGGGTAGTAGCTGCCTGACTTGGCTGGCTTTGGTTTCTGTCCCCTCCTCAATAACAATTTTTGTTGCCGTTGTTGTTTCAACACGGTACACATGCAAATCAAAATTTTACTGGATCAAAGAATATTGGAGGATTTAGTAAAGTGCTCATAAAGGGGAGGAGGAACAAATTTGCTGCATGTTACACATCATGCTTCCTTGGCAACTGATTCCCTCACATTCATAATTACAGGAACATAATTTTTAAAAAGCAGCACAGTGGGGGGAGGGAGAGGGAGCACTTCCTTTGGTTACAGGCATTTGCAATTTTTGAAAAATGGTAGTCTTTGAAAAGTAAAAAAAAAAAGTTCACCCATATGCGCTGTAAAGATTAAACCTGGAGCCTGATAGAACTGTACAATCACCTTCTTTTGTTAGCACTTCTTGTCCATGTTGAACTGCAAAGAAAAAAAGGTGGAAAGCAAGCCTGCTACAGATGTGACTAGCTATGAATATTCATGAATGCCATTGCTCCTCCTTTTCTACTGGCATCCAAGCCATTCTGATCTCCCTCTCCTTCTCTTTTTTCCTCTTCTCCTTTCCACTCCCTTTCCTTCCTTGAGACTGAACATGACTGCAGTTTTATTTCGGTAACAGCCTAGTACGATACAGTTATCAGCAGCCTCAGAAGCCTTTTATTGCCACTAAAAAAAAAACAAAGGAAAAAAGAAAAAAAATTGTAATTATCCACAGTTTTATGAATCCACCTCCCCTTAATGTTCATTATTTAAACCAGCAGCAATTACAAGTTCAAAGGGGTTTAGAGGGCCAGCAACCCGCATAATCACTGCCAAATTAAGCGGGACTCATTCGTCACAGAAGAGTACACTCTGAGCAGTGAATCATGCATGCAGTGACAGGCACTGATTTACATAAAGACGAAATCTGTGCCCTCTAGGGCTGAGTGTTACTTTATCTCAGTGGCCCTGTGATATATGCATTTTCTTTTGGTGTTAGGAAGGTTCAGAGACTGATGCTGTCTAATACACGATGTTTTATTCTCACTAGTATCACTACTACTGCCACTAATTCATGTATATGTGTATTTAACTAACAGTAATCCATACTTCAAGGCACTTGAGTTTTTAAAAGCAAAGTTTTGGTGAGAAACCCCTTTTCTAATCTGTTACGATACTTCTGAACCTCTTGAATTATGTTTTGGTTTGTGATTTTTTTCCATAACCTATTTGCAGGTCAAACACTCATTCTTGAAAACAATTACTTGATTCTCCCCCTCACCCTCCACATTGAGTCAACATAGTATTTTTTTGGGACATTGCAAATACTTGTACATGTACAGTATCAGAGGTTGATACTGCATGTATTACTTCAGCCATAGTTTGCTGGTTACTCCAAGACATCTTAAGTCAATGTGGTTACTTCTGACAGAGAATAGCAATAAGCTGCATCCATCAAGCCCATCTATACCTCTGGCAGAAGAAGAGGAACATATTCTCTTTGTTAAAAACGGTTCCCTTACCTTTATCATGCTGCTTCACCTCTTTGATACTAAACTGTTTAAAGATGCTTTAAGACCAAGTCCTACTCAGTTCATTTACCTACACCCACTGAAGTTACTGTGGTTACTCATGTAGGTGAGGTGAATAGGTCTTGACCCTTCAGGAAGCAAATTAATCAATGCAGAGAGCATCAATACTCTTATACAACAACGAAACTGGAAAAGTAGCTTTTGTGTAATCATTATTTCCCTCCAGCTACGTTAACTGCAGCTCTTTCTTCCACTGTGACAAGACTAGGGTATGAACAGTACATACAGTAGTTTGAAATAGTACCTAACTTTCCTTCCTTACGGGTGGCTCATCAAAGTTTATTTAGGGATACACCAGCTACGTATTGTGAGAGATCTCCTTAACATATAAAGGCACTTTACCTAGAGGACTTAGATTCTCAGCTGTCGCTAAGACACAGCAGAGTGACCACAAAACATCTGGCTATGGCACCTTGACACAGATGCTGTTTCTACACCAACTCTGGTGTAGGTGAGAGGTAGCTAAAGGTATCAGAAAGCAACAGTGGTCTGATCAGCTCTTCTTTTTCCTCTGACATGCCACTGCACTGGGGACTCTGATGTAGATCTAGCATTGCTGGCTCTCCTCCAGTTGAGTAAGTCCGTCTGTTTTTTGGTCCCATTAGGCCATTTTAATGGTGAGGAAGAGTAGCAATATAACAGAGGCTGGCACAAGTGTTCGGTAGGTGAATGCACAAGCTCATTTTGCACAATGTCACTTGCATATGAAAGAGATTCATATTGCATGGACAAATCACAGAGGAAAATGGCATTTGCATATGTCATTGCACTGCCTGTGCAAGTGACTGTGTGTATCTACGATGTCCTCCACAACGCTGTCCTCTGATGATAAAGAATTTGACTTATTCAGATAAATATCATATAAACTTAAAGCAAAGCCTAGTCAAAGCTTTTTTTTTAATCTGTATTGGCTAATGTATATTCAGTGAGGACACTGAAGTTCTTATGTGAATAATTTATGTACCATTTTCTGGTATTATTGAATATGACTAGAAAAAAACTTTTTATAGCTGGTAAATAAAGATTGCACACAAAGTCTGATATGGATGTAATTTACACCACGGTAAAATCAAATTAAATGCAAAGTTTGCAAAAGGGAGACGATAACATGGACTAACAGTTTTCTGTGGTAGTCTGTAAATGAAAGTGGAGCGGAGGTCATATGTGATGACAACAGAGCTATGTGAATGGACTGGTTTAGGTAAATTCTACTATGCATTATGGAGTTCATGAATCGTTGAAGTGTATATTAAGATCAATGTTTGCAATATTACATAGCAAATAACCCGTCTTATTTCTACCTTATTTTTTTTTTTAATTTATTAAATGTCTGAAAGATGTAATGTTACTATTTAAAAGTTGGGAAATTCTTTAATATTACATTATTTTTTTCAAAGAATGTAGAAAGTAATGTAATGATCAATGAAGGAAAAGTGTGAGAATGAAAACCTGTTTGCTATATTTTACTGTTTTGTGCTTTACTGAACCAGGACATTTTAATATGCAGAATTTGGCCTCTAGGAGTGTCTGTCTTTGGATATTTCTGGCTTCCATGCGCTGTCTTTAAATTTCCATGTGTTTATTGTGGTTTGTTACAGAAAAGTGAATTACTGAAATGTTTTAAATTATGTTCCCACAAAAGAGTTCTCCAAAAGGAGTTGAAAAGCCGTTACCCTCCTAATTTCTCACTTTGAGTTCACTCATCTTCATCAGCAGTGTAAGTTAAGATGTCAGATTTTGTTGACCTGGCATTTAAGAACTGCTGCAACAGAATTTGTCATTTGTCAAAGTGCCAAAGCTTTCTGTGCTTCTTTTAGAGTGCAAGAGAGTAAAGTAAGCTTGGTTTTGGCTAGTTTTAGAAAATAGCTCATTGGCATGCATGAAATCAGGACACTGGAGCTACCTCATCCATATATCTTCATTTTAAACCTAAAAGACTAACCTTTGGAGCTGGTGGGTTTTAGGGATTGCAAGATAGTGGAATTGCAGGATACTGGGTCCCAGGGCTGTTTTCAGCAGTGGTCAGTACTCCTGGTCTGAGGGAAGGGATAAAAATGAAAAGAAAATGGCATTTCAATCCGAGATCTATTTACCAGATTTCATGTAACTATGGAATAATTACATTTGTCAAACATGTATCAATGTCACCTCACACTGAAAACAGGGGATGCAGTCTCAGGGAGATGTAGTAAGTTTCTACCAAAATCTTTGGAAAACTTGGACATCCTTGCTTTCAGCCTGCAAACAGCTGCACTGTGATGCAGCTGATACAGTGAGCATATGTAAATACTTAATATTTAACAAACGTCTTGATTTTTTTCACTCCCTGTCTTATGCATCACCTTTCAGACATAATTGATTTTGATTTTCCTGTCTTAGCTATGGATATAGACTGTTGTGAAAGGCTTGGGGGATGCAGTTACTTTAATGATCACATTATGTTTCTCTTTGGTCCAGCCTGTATGAAATCTCGATGTAGTGTAGAACTAACGTACCCATCAATGTTCCTTTTATTGGACATGCTCCATATATTGTGGTGAAATTATATGCACCCACGTAGCTTGTTAGGAAAAACTTAACATGCCACTGATGTGCAGTGAGGGAGAGTTAATTGTGTAGATGCCCAAGACTACATCAATGAGCAGAGCACACTGTCGTGGTCATATGAATCTGTCTTGAATAAAAACTACCAAACAGGTTTTCAGCCAATAGCCTAAGGTAAAATCCTAGTGTTAATAAATATCTGCAGATGAATGAGATCTTTTCTGTCTTTATCATTTATGAATTTTGGTGCTGTAGATAGGGAGAATGACATCTAGGAAAGATTAAAAAATAAGTTGACATCTGTTTTGCCATACCTGATAAGCACATGCTGGGTTTATTAATGTGGAAGTATCCTGTTGTGCAGTCCAGCAGCATTCCCAGAAGGAAGCATGACTGACCGTCATTTTGTCCCAGAGGAATAGGGCTTCTTTTACCTCCCCTACGCTGCCACCACCTCATGTTGCATTAGCCAGATGCCTTCCCTTTACCTGCAACTGTCAGTTCTGCTGTTGAGCAGCCCCTTCCACTGCTGCCTCCCAGTCCAGCAAAGCATCCATATCCTCTGCTCCTGTACATTGGCCACTGGAAGATGTCAGGGGAAGGTCTTCAGTTGGCAGAAATGATACAGCTCCATCGAAATCCAGCTTTTGCCAGTATGTGCTTGATGAATACTTATGGCATATCTAATGTGTAGACTTAAGAGCACTGCTTTTTTATGTTGGCATGTTAGGACTAGGCCCCTACTTCTGCTCAATAAAGAAATTCATGATCTGCACTTTCTGAATGCCATGAAAGGCACCTTTAAACTGTTGATTTCTATCTTTACTGAATTTAACACTAAAGGAATCAGTGCCTGCAGTGCTTTGATAGCAATACTGTTTTCCTTAGTGGCTACGTATATACTCAGAGGTGCCCCTATAAATTTTTCGGTGCACTTTTAGAAGCTGTTTTAAACTCAACCTCAAAAGAAAGTGGGCCCTATGTTAGCACACCACAATGGTCACTGTATGGTGAACAATTATAACTAAGGTTTGTAAAGACCCCTAAACTGGGTGTACGCATATCAGGCTATATACAGAGCACATATGTGCTCCATTGATTTCCAGCTGAACTCCTTAAGAGTCTGTTATCAGCCAGTAGATTTACAGCAACTCTGACAGACCTCCAGTTATATTGTTTAGATTGAGGCTGTTGTAGCCTTTGACAGTTCCTGGAATCAGGGAATGACAAAAGCAGCTTACAGTCACCTCGTCTTCACCATACTCATGCCTTGAGAACAATTTTTTTGAAACAATTTTTCTGAAATGGAAATCCTTTGATTTGCTCTGACACTGATTGATGCTTAGGTGACATCTCCAGAAACCAACCATGCAGAACAATTCAGGGTTTGTTTTTTGGCTTATAGCCAGCATTCAGAAATTGAGCTTAAAAAAACCAAATCCATGTCATCTAGAAAGAAAGAACATAATACCTTTCTAGATGTTAATTCTTATAATGTTATTTTGCAGTTATAAGTTGTTTTCATGTAAATTACTCAAACCATCAGGTTTGGGTTTTGGTGTGCTGTTTTTTTTTGTTTGGTTGGTTTTGGGGATTTTTGGGGGCTTTTTTGTTGTTGTGTTTTGTTTGGTTTTGTTTTTTTTTTATGTTTGGAATCAGTATCTGTAATGCCTGTACTAAATAAACTAAAATAGTTTTTATAATTTCCCCAGCAAATGGCAAACTTTGTCTTCTAACAGTCAAAAACTTGAAGAAATAATTAAAATTACTTTTGGCTGTGCGTTAGCATGAGTGAAAGTCTTTATCTAAAGATCCCACTTGACTTTCTGAAGCACTTAAAATGTTACCAGAAAATTGTTTCTGTGGCTTATTATAGAAATAAGCAGACATGTGAGTAAACTTTCTGGTGGAGAAGAATATTACACAAAAGGGTTTAAAGAAGATTATTAATTTTTCTTTTGCTTTTGATTCTGCTTCTAAAACCAAGGTTCAATATTAATATGCTGAGGCCAGTGATCATTCCTACATTTGAGAATCCCTTTCTTGCCTGTTTATTGATTTTAAATCAGCTAGATTTTTAACTGCTGAATGAATATCAGAGAGACGAGGTCCAGCAATAGTATGACATCAGTGTCAGTACCCTTTCAGTCAGTCTTCTAGGCTCATGACTTTCCTTCCAGTTGCAAACCCCATTTCTGCAATTGAATTTCCGCTAGATTTGTGACCCTACCTCATAAATGCCACAACCTGAATGGGGTCATGACCCTTTGGTGGAAGCCACTGTCCTACATCTTTGGGCTTGGCCAGTTTGGGATATGAATTCAGATTAATTTACTCTGTAAAGGTTTAGAATAGACAAACATCATTTCCAGGCAGATGGAAATAAATCTGACAATAAAATAATTAAAGAAGCAGGGGGGTTTGGTGGTTGTTTGGTTTTTTTGTTTATGTTGAGGAGGTTGTTCCTTTTTAGTGTTCTTTCTATGGACTATTCTGAAACTAATTCACAGCTGTACAAACGATAGTTAGATGTGAATATTTCTCTATGTATGTAGCTTAAATGACTGCTATTAGCTGTAAGCTATTAGAAATACCTCTATGTGTACTTTTAGAGAAGCTATATATCTGATAAATCCATGTCCCTAAGAACAGTGTATTGATAACAGATGTTAGCAGTTTGCCTATGCACCTTACCTTACTTAAATTATACAAAGGAAAAAATGTTAGGTCATAAAATCATTAAGGTTCGTTGTGTAATGAGAGGTACTTTAAGGCTAAGGTCTCCAGGCTAAGGATATGACCAGGTGGGACTGGTCCAAGATCTTCAGAGACAGTATAATATAAGGTGTTGCCATACTGATGAAATATCTGGGATACATACCAAAAAAACCAGCTGCTCAATCAACATAACAGCATTTTACATGCATCATTGGTTGAGGGCTTTTTCCTACACTGAAACATTAACTTTCTTTTTTTAGCCTACATTAGAAAACAACAAACTGGAGTATCTGTGCATGTACTACAAAAGTGTAAATGAAAAGGACTAAGGCTGGTGTATGAGCTATAGGGGAAAAGCCGCAAAACAACAGTGCAGTACTTACACTGAACTTAGTGCTGTCAGATCTTTTGCTTTGACCAGAATTGCTTTGATTTACATTCCTCAGAGGAGTTGAAAAGTTGTTTAGTGCTTCAGGAGTTTCTACTCACTTCCTAATGGGAAGGAACAAAGTCAGACCTATGGAAACTATGTGTGCAATTGGCAGGGATTTCAGAATTGGTGTGTCCATTGGTTCACAGGCTAATCTTGACCTGATGTATATATACATATATAGTCACACATGTGCGAATCATTAATGGCAATAGGGAGTTTACTGATATGACCCCTCATGCATATCTCATACAAATAAAATATGTTATATGGTCTTTTGACATGATTTATACATTTAGGATTTGATCCAAGTCCCAAAGAAGCTAATGGAGAGTCGTCTCTGAGAGCTGGAGCCAACAAAGATAGTTACAAGCTTTCAGTATGGAGAGAGGGTAAGCTTGGATTTTGGCAGGGTTTGTTTTTTGGGGTTGGATTTTTTTTGTTTGTTTAACAGATAAATATTTTAATTAAATTGCCCTTGAAGATTGTCAGAGATGCCTAAAGACTGACATCTCTGCTTAAACACCAGCAGAGTTGTTCAAAGGAAAGAGAGATCCAAGCCTTTCCACAGGGTGTATCATCAAACCTGTCTTGCAAGTTGCTCAGCTGAAATGCTCTTCAGTGCTTTCTGCTGAGACAGACAGCAAATGTGTCAGCAGGAGTGTGGGTAGGGTATGTGAGGCAAACATTTGTGTTCAGGGCCCAGATTTTTAAAAGAGCTCATTGAGGGTGGTGAGCATTGTCGAAAAGTGATCCCTTGATATCACAGTTGGTTCTAAACCTGGCTATGGGAGCAGATTTGAAATTATTTTCACATAGGTCACTCAGTGCAGCCCCTGAGTGATAGGTTAGCTGATTTGATTCAAATTCAAGTCAGTGTCGGAGCAGAAATATAAGAAGACATGTGGACACTCAGTGCAGCATGACTTTAGAAGTCATTTGACAAATTTATAAGACAGCCCTATTTCCAAATATTTGCATGGGAAGTGAATGGGGAAGCTCTTTTTAATGAATGTCTGGATCAGCACTATATCAACATGTAGTATGTTAGGTTTCTACAGAGACTATTTTTAATATGTATGTTTAACAGACATATTGCTATTATGAGAGGAGGTTGTTGGTTTTTTCTTGCGAGAGGTAAAGGTAAATGTTCATCTGGATGAAGGGAGGGATGGAAAGTTGTAGTGTCCAGTGTGATAGGTATTAGACACATAAAACTTGAGATAGGAATGTAACACTGGAAATATTTAGATAACTTGTCTTGACGTTTCTAAGTCATCAAATAAGATAGCAAATATCAGATGAAATATTTATACTTCAGTCGCATACCACATGCAGTGACAAGATAGCTCAGTCTTTAATTTTCAAGTTTTTGTTAGGCCAGCAGATATTTCAGATATTGGATCTCTGAAGCAGTGGCCAGAATTAGGGATCTACTAAGACTGAACATTTAGGGAGCAACGGCAGCAGTATATGATGTAAAATACAACCTTTGTGACAGAAGTAATCCAAGTGGGGTTCTCTGAGACAACTGAGAGACAACAGCACAGTTCCATCATAAACCAGCTATATTATTTTTGCATATTCAAAAACTAAATACAATTTCAGATTTGCCTGATGTAGTGTTATGACCTCATATACAAACAATAGCTACGCTCAAAGGACAGTTCATAGGTTGCTAAGTGAAGGACTCTGAAGTTAGAGAATGACAGATATTTTCTTCATTCTCAGTTCCACCATCTATGTATTGCCTTTGTGGTGAATGAAGTTTGTATCCTTTCACTGGAGGAGAGAGAAAATTGTATGCATTCATAAATTAAAGACCCCATCATGATATGTATATACAATGAGTATTTTCCTGGGGTAAAGAAAAAGTATTTCTCTATTCCAATAATATGCTTACTACTGATTTTTAGGCCTACCACAGACATCACATGAAAAAAGAAAACAATGAAATTATAAATCTCATTAGTTCACCTAACTGCAGGAACCATCAATATGTCCTCTTACAAAACTGCAGGAACCATTTCACTCACCATCCAAATGAAGATACTTCTGTGATGATACCTCTCATTCTCTTAACAAAGCACAAAAAAATTCAAAAAAATGTAGCACAGAAAGTAAGGGTAAACATGATGACATCCTGCTGAAGCTGCATGAAGAAACTGGATAGGCAATAGAAAGTTGGAGTTAACTAAAACGGAGTTTTAGTTAACACTGGTACTTTGTAATTGTCTAAGTGCTTTGCAGAATGATAGTAATCGATAGAATGTTGTCCCTTACCACCTGGTTGGTCAGGTAAAGTAGGAAAAATACTTTTAAAATTTTGTTTGAAATTAAAAGTTTGCGAAATTATCCACCTGATTTCCATAAGGCTCAATCCCTGTGTCTCTTACTAAATCCATAATATACAGGAGTGCCTAGTAAGTAAGAAAATCAAATCAGATGTTGCTGTTAAGTCCTTGTCTTTGCACAGGTTTGTGCAGCGCTAAGTGTAATGATGTATCTTGGTTAAATCCCTTTGTGTTAAAATGGGTAAGAATAATGGATGGTCAAGGATGGATTTAGGTGCCTGATTTTAGACAGTATTGAGAAGTGTCATGCTGAGTTTCCACTACCACATTGAAAAAGAGAAGAATATTAATAACATTTTTTCTGGACTGGCATGTCATGAGTTGAGGAAACTAGGAAATAGACTACAGTTTCTCTCTCCTTTCTACATTGTCCTTCTCCTCCCAAAATAAACAGTTTTTCTTACATTCTCTCTCTTCAGTTTGTTTTGTGGGTCTCAGAAGTATCTGTCAAGTATCTGTAGGAGGTTCAGATGGAACTTTTTTCCCCACCAGCATTTCTGCAAATTCTCCTTTGGCAAATTAATTTTGCCTTGTATCTCCATCCATCAAAATATTTTTTGTACCTTCAAAAAGATTTGCTTCTCAAAAGAATCAGTAATTTCAGAATGAGTAAATTCCCTCCTACTACTTTCATGCAGTTGATGAGAGTTCTAGCAGCACAGTTTGTTGTTGTTGGTTTTTTTTTTAATACAAATAAATGGAAATGAAGTATGATTTGGGGCATTATTCACCAATGGTGTGTGTAAACCAAGTGACTGATGGAAACAAATCACATGATAAGAGATCATGTAGGAATTGTGAATTGATGTCTCAGGATAAGAAATCAATAGAAAGTCTCATCAGACTCTCAGTATACAGGTCTGTTGACTACAGAGCCTTCTTTTCCACAGCCACCTGGAAGTTCACAGGCTTCATTAACTTCCAAGAATAGATTATCAAAACAGGTGCATTGCACTGCCAAAAGAGAAATGATCTGAGCAGAAACTGAAAAATACTGGGAGCAGTCCATGTGAATTCCTTCATCCTCCAGTCTCCAGACCTATCAGAAATATCAGATTAGGTCATGCTCTGACCTGTTAGGTGAAGCAAAATCTATGCAGAGCAAACTTACTATTGTTATTATGAAAGACAGAAATTCTGAAATAAAGTGGAAGTATTATTAATGATATAATGATTCTGATAGCAATGGGGAAAAGTAATTTAAACAATTCCATTAGCTGAAAAAAGGCCTTAGTATTAGTATAGAACACAAAGTCCCGAACTTCCAAACTCCCCTGCAAAGCCCTGGTTTAGCTGTAGCTGGGAAAGCTGAAGATAGTAAATTGTACCTGTATAGAAAAGTACATCATATGAACAATTTACTTTAGTAAATGTATGTTATAATTTTTACCATTTCTATAGTTGTTATACTTGCCTATTTACATTCGAGTAAATGAAAGTAGCTCCTTTTGTTGCCTTTGTTTTTTACAGAACAAATTTAAATGTAGAAAGTCTGCAACTGTATAACAGAATCCACAGAACCAGTAGAGAGTCCCATTAAAATACAGATATGGATATAGGAGAGAAAGTCGAAGTGTATTGGACAGGGAACAATATGACTTCATTGCCCTCTATCATCATTCTTTTTTTTGGCCGCCTTGCAATGAATAATCAACTGAACTTGGACGGCATAGAGAAGTTGCTATATAAGCTGCTGAGCTCTACAGCTAGCAGACCTGCCAAGTCTTAAACACTGAGAAAGAGACATTTGTCTGACTTCTCTCACACTGTCCCATGTATTTTCAGAAAACAAGTCATGCACTTGCAGCTTTACTTTTGGGCCCCACAATTTCTGTTCTGCTTCATGATCCTTTGTGCCAGACAGACCTAAGCAGCCTGATCTGTAATCTGTCAGTCAGCCATAGTCTGGGCCATGGGAAATCATGGAGTGGGAGAGAAACTGCTACACTGGGCTGCTCTTTAGAAGTGTAAATCCAGCAATCAAAAGGGCCCTGACAGAGACATATCTGAAACATGGACTCTCTGCCATTATGTGAGAGGATATGTGCCTCCCACACAACTCTTCCTCTTTTTCTTGTTCTGCAGTGACCTGACATGTAGGGTCACAAGCACTGGGGCCTTGCACAGTTGAAAGGTCTACAAAGCTGCTATATAGCTGGTAAAAGTATGCTTCTCATATAAATATGACCACAGGTATAGGATTCATTCCTGTGCTTTCAGAATCATAGAAAGCACTAAACCTGAACTCAAGTAAGTGTAAATAGAATGCAGGCAACCTTCTGCAGCTGAAGTATGCCCCAAGAGCTAGCTTTGAGGCTTCATTTAATTTTCTTGTAATCAGAGTAATAGTCTCTTTTGCCATGGTCTAGAGGGGAAATAGTCTTTCTAGGTTAAGTTTCTGGGAGCTCTCATGGATGCTGTTATCCATCACAGTCCTCTGTCATCTGCCCAGCACAGACCATAAGCAGTGGACATAGCACTGAAAATAGTAGAAATAGATTACCGAGCAGCTAATACGGTCATCTAATTTTTTCTGAGTCTGTCTTTATGTCCTTCATTCATGTCCTCTTTTGTGGTGTTCAATGAGTCTTCTGAGCTTGAAATGAATGCTAGCAAAGACAGGATGCACAGAAATTGCCCAGCTGAGAAAAGCTAGCATTAATGGTATAGCTGAGCAAAAAATTTGGAAATAATTTTACACCTACCCAACTGCAAGTGCTAAAAAAATCTGTGAAGAACAATGCTACAATATTTTTTTGGTGGTGTGGAATACTGAGTTTAGTCAATAGACATCCTTTACTGAACTTGCCATGTTGGAGATGATAACATTGCAAGAGACCATTCTTTCTTTTGAAAACATGAGAGACAGTGAAAATGACACAATACATAATGCATTTTGAGCTACGTTTCCTGGAACACATTTTGAGATGTGTTTCCAGGGCATACTACGGACAGTCCAGTGAAGGGCCATGAAGATGATTAAAGGAATTGAGCATCTTGCATACAAGGAAAGGCTTAAAGAGCTGGGACTGTTTAGCCTGGAGAAGAAAAGGCTCAGGGTGATCTTCTCAATGTATATGAATACTTGAAGGGAAGATGCAAAAACGACGGAGCTCTTGTCAGTGGTGCCCAGTGACAGGACAAGAGGCAAATGGCACAACCTGAAACACAGGAAATTGTGAACATTCACCAAACAATTGTGTTTGGTGGATAACATCAGAAAATATTTTGTGAGGGTGTCTGAGCATTGGTACGGGCTGCTCATGGAGGTTGTGAAGTCTCCATCCATGGAGATATTCAAAAGTCATCCAGACATGGTTCTGGCCAATCAGCTCTATGTGGTCCTGCTTGAGCAGGGCGGTTGGACCAGTTATGTCCACATGTCACTTCAAACCTCAACCATTCTGTGATTCTGTGAATTATAATACCTTTTCTTGTGTCTTAATTTCATTTGTAATTTTCTCATTCATTATGCTTTACTTTGGGACGTGGTGTTGATGTTTGGTGGTTTGGTGGGTTTTTTTAACCTATGTGTTAGAAGTAACTAATTTTCTTTCACAAAGGAAGCCCCATAGCTCTTCTTAGATGACATCTAATTGCTGCATGTTCTGTAGGCTTAGAAGAGCTCAGCATATTCTTCAGGAAGGAGCACTGCCTCTCCTGTACGTCACTTTCAAGAAACCAAGAAAAGGTCTGCCTCCCATCACAGCAACATAAGCTAAGCTGTAAATGCAAAAATAACGTATGGCATTTGGAATCCCTTGCCAGTAATAGTCCAGGTATTCCACAGCATTCCAGTGAATGCAGAGGTATTGGGAAAAATGGGAATTTTTGGTAGTAGTTACCCCAAAAGCTGTGCAGTTGGTGGCAGCTGGAGAGAAGTATTGGAGAGGCAGTTGGAGAGAAAGGTAGGAAAGGATGCCAGCTGGATTTCTGAAAGGCCTATTTACTGCTGAACCTGTTTAATGCTGCCTTTACCTGGCAGCTTTCTGAAAAGATAGAGGCACAGCTTTGGGCAAGGGAGGCTGTGGACAAAAGCAGCTATTGAAAAATCACCTGGTCCAAAGGTGAGGAAGTTGAAGTCTGAGATGTCCTAGGTGTGCATATATCATGTACAGAGGTGTGTGCTATCAGTTGTTGAGAGCAAGGAAGTGCAAACAAAAGTATGGTATTTTCTTCTCTATAGCTTGCATCTTTAATTAGCTCAAATGTTAGGGCAAATTAGCAAAGACGGGTAGAATCAATCAGTACCAGGCAAACTTTACCTCATTCAAGTCATGTAGCACACAGGAAAATCCATCAGGGTTGAGTCCCATGCAGTTCTATTTAAAAGTTCTAGATTTTTCTATCCAGACATTTCATTGCTTTGCTCACATAGACTTCCAAAGAATTTATCCTGAGGGGCTATTTCTTCCTGCATTGCAGTTACAAGGCATTAGTTCATGCACTGCCGGTATGTCAAAATGTGTAGCTGATAACTTGGTTACATCATTAGTTATTCCTACCTCAGGTGGAAAAAAAATAGCTGTCTTAGAGTGCTGCTCAATGTGCATGTTCTGCAGATTCTCACTGAGGGACCTGTGGTTACCTCAGCCTGATGATTGCTCTGCATTCTTCCAATGTAGACACCAAGAGCTGTTGAAAATAATTGAGATGCTTGTCAACAGAGTGGGAGACTGGACTTCATCAAAACTGTTTTAGTCTCCAGGACTGATGACCTTTTGATGGAGTTTGTTTTAGCTAGGAATTAAGTGTCCAATCCTGTATAGTGTGAAGCGCCCTCTCTGAGGTGCCGAGTATCCCTATTTTCTCTTTCAGGCTCTCTGGTGCTAAGCATCTCTGTCAAGGCACTGAGCACTTTGCAGAATAGGGCTTCAAACTGCTTTTGAAAAGAGAAACAAGGTTTTCACTTCTGTTTTTTTTAACAATGACTTTAAATTTGAAATACAGAATTATTATGAGTAATCCTCTGTTCATCAAGAGTGCAACCTATAAAGGAAACTCATTTAACAGATCCAAACCAAAATCACTTCGTTAGCCAGAATGAGAGTTATAAAGGCAGGTACTTACATGCAGGGAAAATCCGTACATCTCATTTTGCAGAAAAGAAATTCAAAAAAAGAGTGCAATTCCCTGATTGTCCTCTGCTATTAATATTAGTATTATAATAATAACCATAATGCATAATGAAAAATATAAGGTTTCTAACTTGTTATATGTTTCCAATTTTTTTTTTTTTTATTGCTGTAAACTGAGCCAGCTGATGAACAGCCTCTAGGGAGGAGACAGGATCACCCTTGTTTCCTGTTCAGCCTTGATACAGCAAAAAGCTAATGAAAGAAAAGAACGTAATGGCCTTGCAAACCAGGTAAAAGGTTCAGGAGAGTTCACAGGTCAATTGATTTCTAACCTTACTTTATGTTATATTTCAATCAAAAAACACAACCCAAACCAAAAACACTCCAGTGTCATAATACAAATGTACATTTGGCAAAAACACCTTGTTTTTATATTGTCCTTGGAAAGCAATTGTAAAACCTCTTACAGCAAAGGGACACTATATTGATGTAAAGTGCAGCAGTGAGTGATCTAAATAATTTGAAAAATTCTTCTGTTTAGCTATGTGAATATGTATGGTAATATATCAGCGTATGTATGCACACACAAATATATTTCAAGGTGGAAATATTTAATTAACCTGTCTGTAAACATAAACAGCAAATCTGCGCTGAATACGTTATCAATTTACTGAAAATTGCACTGTTGACCATTTCTTTACTGCTCTATCCCAGCATGGAGAAGGGAGAGATATTAGTGGCATCACTGTATAGCAATGAGATTTCTGTAAGTTGTGATCTGCTGGCATGTAATAACTCGATCTGCTTCATGCAGACAAAATATATTAAAAGTATGGACGAGTGAAGTTTGTGCCCCAGGGAGAAGGCAAGATAATGCATTGAAATTGTTCAGAGGTAGTTAGATGCCTAATGGTCTAATATGTGAGCTATGTGAGGTCTGGGGTCTGGTTCTCATAAATTCTGGCTAGACTGATCCTGTAATTTCAAGCAAAGGATAAAAGCGTTAACCAGAGTCATCAGTGTTCAAGGTCCATGATGCTGGATATTATTCATTTAAAGATTCAAGAAAAACACTAAAAAGAAAGCTCTGGAGCATATGTGTTTATATGTGACAATACGCATATATATAAGAATATGTGCTATATTCTACATGTGTGTGTGTATGTGCGCACTTGTGTGCAGATGGATGCCCACACTAAATGTATACATTAGCATGTGTAAAGTTACACAGAAATCATGCTAACAACTTGAACACCCTAAATAAGGGCTTTTTGCTGTGTGGTTTTGTGGTGGTTTTGTTGTTTTGGGTTTTTTCTTTAATCTGGTTAGCAAGTTAATCTATTGAAAGACAAAATGCTAGATCTCATTTTACTACTGCTACTTTGTAATATACATTTTATATCAACAGCATTTTTACACTTGGCATCTACAATTTTTTTTAAGACAACTTGTGTTAATACATATTAGCAAAGCTTGCTTATGATTACAGCAAAACGTTGTTAATGCAATACTGATACACTTGTTTTCTCACTTTATACAGCAACTCTGAGCATATTAAACAGTGAGGTCACTCTAGTGGCTGAATAGTTGCCACTAGAATTGTGTATTATAATTCCTGATAAGTGCATGAATGTAGCATAATGTTGCCTTAATTCACACTTATAATTTTGCATCATCACTGCACACTAATCAAGAATTTGCTGTCTCAAAAGCTCTATAGCTGTAGAATTGAAGCAAAATGGCAAAAGCAAATCACAGAAGCTATCCCTCATACACAACTTGTATGACACAGCATAGATAATACAAATATGCTGAACTCCATAGATTTAGTTTAACCTTATTGTTTCCTTATTGGGTGTTTATGTTCTATTTGTCCTGTGGCTTTCTAGTATTATAAAATGTAGTCATTCTATGACTGTAAGGTGATCACCTCGACATTACCATGGATTTCCCTAAGTCTTTGAATAGGAATGGAAAGAATCTTGTGTGACTTCCTTTCTCCATACAGAATGAGCTCTCACCAGCCCCATGGGCTCTGATTTTCTTCTCTGGACTCCAAAGAGCTAGATCCTGGGATGGAAAAAATCATACGGTGGCAGAAGGATTCTTATCTCTTTCTTGATAAGATGGTCATCTTTTCTTTCTTCCAAGTACATCCTGATTTAAGAACTCTGAGTTTTTGTCTTGATGAGTGTGCATGATTAGCAAACATTTTTAGCACCTGAGCTGAATATCATTTTGCCTTGATACATACATTTTAAATTTAAACAGAGGACAAGCTAGAAAAGCAAATCAACAAAGTTGTTATCTTATTTTCAAATATTTTTCTTTGTCTGTGATATATTCCTGTTTGCTCTGTTCGTTTTCTGTAACAAAGTATTCCCTTGATAAACTCAGATAATGACTTCCACATTCTTTGATGCCAGAGGTCTATCTGCATAGCATGAGACTTTCTTAGATGCAGAAAAGACTGAGAGGGAGTTGAAAGGGGCTAGAGGATGAGTATTACATGTCGCAGCACCCCCTCAGAATTTAATTAAATGCATTTAGAGGCTATGATCTGTTTCTGCAGTGTTGTCACCTCTGTGCCAGATTTACAGAAGAAAGTACTAGGACAGTGCGTCCAGTGGGAAGGGAGCTGGAGCTGTTCTGGTTCTGTGCAACTCTGGACAACTTAAAGAGTCCTGTTAACACTGCTGCTTCTGAGCTGGCACTTTCTATGGTTTTCTGAGCACAGTTATACACTGTTTTGAGCTTAAAATGCTACATTATTTGTAGAATTTTGTACATTTTGTTGGCTATCCTGGAGACTTACTCTGGTTCAAAATCTGTACTTCTTTCTGAAAGGAGCACTGCTTTTAACATAACTAAATGTAGCTTTCTATGTAAGATCTCCACATGCATTTTCAATTATTATTTTGCAAATTGCAGATTTTTGTCAACCCCTAATTGCAGGGCAGTAACACACTCATGTTTGTTGGACTGACTCATTTGGATGATTCTTCTGACAAAAGTGGAGCTCATCTGGCAGGTTTATAGGGTCAAATTATCAAAAAAACTGCCTTTAATATTGAGCTCCTAAACTCAAAACTCTGATTTGCACATGCAAAGATCACAAACGCATGCAAACTATGCAGTTATATGTGTGACTACTTGACCTGTGAAAGCAAACCAGTTAGGATTGTACCACCTGCAAATTAGAGGTCAGATTAATATCTCTTGAATAAACTGCCCTTCGAAATTTTAGTAATAAGTTTTATGGAGCAATTGCAAACCATCTAGACCCGCTTTTCAGTAATTAAATGAGTTATTGGGTGGAAAATTGGCAGACTAATGAGTAATTTGAGATGCTAAAGACTCATCTTGCATTGGCAGGATTATGTAAGGTTTAGATATTTTCAGAAGATGTTGTAAAAGCTCACACAACTGATGCAAAATCAAATATGCTTGACAACATTAATGTATTTTTTCCTGTATGACCTTTTAAAACCTATTAGCTTCCCAAAATGCGAGATGAAACATAGATGCTAAGTATAAAATAACAAACCCAGAGACTCATGCTAGTTCCAAGATCAGAGGTATTTTTGTATTGTCTTCTTTCTGTCTGCCTAATTTACTCTAAGGAGAGCAGAAACTGTACTGCAGTGTAATGGGGTATCAGAATTCCTTTATGTTCCAGTGTTTTGCCTCCTCCAGGGAATGGATCAGACAGACAGCACACTGGGACACCATGACCTGCGAATGCTCACAAACCAAAACACAGCTGGCAGGTCTAATTTTAGGTTCTTTAGCCTTGATCATGTCCCTTTAATGTATTGAGTGGAAAAAGAAAGGCGTTTAAAGTACAGGAAACATCACAGAAGTCCAGTTGCAAATTCCTCTTTAAATAGAGCCTCTACATTGATGTGTTTTTTCTAGACTCTGGTTTTGTTTAATTTTTTGTGTGATTTTTTTTGTTTGCTTTAATGGATGTGAAATTTGCCAGGTCAACAGCCCTGGAGACAGAAGTCCCCTATCAACAGAAAGGTTACTGCAATAAGAAGTGGCAATTTGCATTTCCTACAGTGACTTGCTGGTGTGCCAGAGCCCTGACCTAAAGGGACCAACTTTAAGCCTGAGAATGTAGTTTAGTTTCCACACCTCATTCACAGCCTGGTCTTAGATAAATGGAGAAACAATAGGATTTATTTTTATTTTCTATTGAATCTAATGGGAGGAAGATGGGGCCTCCGACCTTGACTTTTCTTAGGTTTTGGGGTGGGGTTTTGGGGTATTTTGGGGGTTTTTTTGTATGAATTTTTTATATTTTTTTCCAAGATGCTAAAAAAGCTGCAGATTTCCATGCAGGCATGCAATGGATAGACGGCAGGAATTACCAAACTGCACTTTCAAAAACAACATTTTGTTACTTCTCCTACATTGTACAATATTCAAACCATCTTCTACAGCAGGCAGTTTTTATCCCCTGAGTGTCAAAAAGATTATGTTTCTAAGCAAAAAGTAGTGTATTTCAGTGAAGGTGGCTTCCTGTCAGACATACAGACAATTCTGAGCGAATGTCATGCCTAAGAAGTTAATTCAGCATTTTACCAGGATATGATATTTTTAATTATGAAGAATGTATAAAAACTTTTTAAAAAATTTTCTTGGGAAAAAATAAATCTGATAGAACTATTGTTCTATTTGTGACAATTTTTCATTCCTTAGTTTTCTCTTTTTCATGAAGTCTGAGAGATCCGCTTGCTGGTTTATTTGTTTGTTTTTAAACTGTTAATCTATCAGTTAAGTGTCTTGTTTTCTTGGTCAGTTGATGTTTCCTTCATTTTTCTGGAATTCCTCAAAATGTAGGTGTAAGAAAAGCAGAGTATTCAGAGTGAATAAACTAACTTTAATTCAGAGCATTGATCCCATCTTGTAAGCATACCAGCCCTGGAGAGAAATAAAACCTAAACAGCCACTTTGCTATCAGCTTATATAGCCCACAAAGTCTGAAACTTGAGAACATTTTGCCGTGCATTACTGCGATACCCTGTCTTACTTATGACCCACAAGTTGATCTCAGAAGTAAACTCTTCAGTTCTGTCAAACCTAGTCTAATAGATTCCTTCCTATGATCAGATGACACCCATCCTTTCAGGAAGGAAGTCAGAAAGACTTTCCCAGAATCCATTTTATATGCCCAAGCCAGAACCCAGAAAAATGGGTGAAAATCAAACGTTATGTGACTTTGCTCATGTGTCCAGACAGTCCAATCCACTAAAATTAAAACTTACTACATATTTTCCTTGACATTTTCAGATCAGTTAGGCCATTTCAGGTGATGGTAATCTTTGAGTAGATGGAGAAGCCAGAAACTTTGCAGGCTTTTGGAGTGGGTAGATAAAGCTCAGCTTTTAAACTTTTTGAGTCGTCATGACCTGCAAAAAAGGAATATCGTAATTTTGCAAAATGTGTTTGCATTGAGTTTCTTGGTCTCTATTTTCTCTTCCCCTTAATAGAAAACCTGTTTGTGCATAGTCTTCCTATGGTCAGATTAAAGGACTGGGTCTTCAATTAATGCTGCATAGTGATCTATGAAATACAGTGCAGTGAGACAAAGTATTGTGTTAGACTTTTAAAGTAATAGTATTCTACTTAATGACTGAAAGTTATCCAATGTCAAGAAGTATCTTAACTGCTTTAACTACTTACATTAGTTAGCATTTGCTCTGCCCTATAAGGCCAGGCTCCTATTAGAGACCCTGGGTTAGCAAACTCTTGTTCAAAGTCAGACCTAGTTAGTAGCTGATGGAAAAGCAAGGAAAGTAGATAAACTGTATTAGTTTGTAAAAATTACGTTATGTTAGACAAACAAGCTAAACCTTTTGGACAGCTTAGATGTATAATATACATATACTCAAACAAAAAATACTTGATTCTATTAAAAGGTCCTACAAGTATCTAACATATTGCATAATTGCAATACATATTAAAGTGATTTTCTTCAAATCAAAGGCCAAAATCTGAAAAAACAACCAATGTTAGGATTTTAAACATTTAATTTTTTATCCTGAGCTAGAGTGTGTAGTCATAACTGCAGAATAGCAACATAGGCTCAGTCTCAATGTCCTGTTCATGAATTTTAAGAGACAGCTAAAGTCTCAAGAAAAATTTCAGTCAAAATAAAGCAGGAAAAAAAATAATGGAGCATGGTGTATACTCTTTAACAGCGTTAAATAATTCTGAAGACCTTTTCTTTGAATAGCTTCACTGGAAGTGTGGGGGTATTTGAAATGTGGCAGGTGAATGTTAGGAGTATGATTTTGCATCCCTTATAAAAATGTAACAATTTGCCACACTTTAAGTTTTACCAGAAAAATTACAGTTCACAGATGATTGTTGAAGACTTCTTGGGTTTGGTAATTAAGCCTTCAGAAATTCTGCCTTTAATAGTCATAATTGTGAACCCTATACCACCTCATGCTGGTGAGACTGCAATCATGCTGTAGAGAAACTGCACATACTGCAAGGAACTGCAAGGCTACTTCAAAGTGCCTGAGATGAGAATCACAGCCAGGCATCAAAACAATGAGCCACTATCCCAAACCTACTATTTCTTTTGATATCTAAGTCTGCGGTGGAAGAAGTTGCCAGAGCTAAATGTAGAGAGGACCAAAACTGTCCGAGACAGAGAAACATAGTTTGTGTCACACCAACTGAGATATAACAAAGCAAAGGAGGAGATGAAGAGGGGTCTAGCTGAGTAAGGAGGCTGGCATTACCCTGGGAATTAAGGAGACTCTGACTGTAAATGAATGGAGCTGGAGCACTGGGAGAAGGTGACTGAGAATTAAATGGGCTAGGAATGGACTGCAAGGAAGCAGTTGCTGGAACTTGGACTCTGGGACTTAAGTGCAATGAGGGAAAAGATGAGGAAAGAAGAAATATTGGGGCCAACTAGGTGGATGATGGAGGTTGGATGAACAGTTGGGACCTAGCTTAGTTACCATGTCACTGCAAAGAGGATACTCACACTAATGCATTCTTTTGAAAGCTTTTTAAAGACATAGGAGGCAAGCATTGAAAGAAAAATGCCAGCCGGCTTTACATTACTCCCCTGTAGTCCTTTTTGCTAAAAAGATGTGGGATGTGGAGGATACAAGTGTCAGCACCCTGTGCTTCCCTGGCCTAGGAAGGCTGACAGCAATGGAGAAGGACTGTTTCAGAGGAAGTCCTGCTTGGAGCTGCTGGAGCGCATGCTCCTGTGTTCCGTGGGGGGTGCTGTAGATGCCAGCATGTACAGGCTGGAGCATGTTCAGTACAGATGGAGTCTTTGAAGAATTTAGCTGACAAACTCTTAAATGTCTTTACTGAACTAGTGCTAATTGAAAATTTTCAAAGGTTTATAGCTTGGCCAAATGTGGGTGGATTTTCAAAGAGAAGGCAAAAGGCACATCCCCAAGAGCAGGGCCATCCCTTCTCCAAATGTTATGCTTCTGTTCCAAAGCACACTCTCTTCAATTAAATACAGCGAGAAACAGCATACCAATATTTTTCTTTAATTTCATTTTCAGAAATGGCTGAATCATTTTTGCTAAAACTTTCCAAAATAATTGAGGCTTGTGCAAACATTCTGCAGAGTAAATACCAATTTGGAAAGTGAAGTTTAGCAAGTGAAAATACTGTTTTACAAGAGGAATACCTGTTCTGCCTATAATAAACTGAAAGGGCAAATTTTAGAGTCCCTTCCCAGAAACTAGGAAGAAAGGGACTGGTAGTAGGTTACTGCAGGTTTTCAGCAGTGCTCATGAGGCCAGAATTTGTCTTTAAATGCACACCTTATATTGACTGAAATGCTTACACAGGTTAATTCAGTGCAAATATTACTAGTGAGTGATTTGCCTATATGGAAAGTTACTTTTGTGATGTTGCCAAATTTAGTGAAGCTTTGGCAGTTACATAGTTGTAGCAAATCACCCAGTCACATAAATCAAAGTTGCCTCAGGGCAGCTTTAATTTGTGTACCTAACTTGTTCAAAATATTTCTAAACTTTGCATTGTAGAGTCAGCATGGTTTACCCATTCAAAGTATGCCTCATCCTCTCTCTCTTCGCTCTTAGATGTGTCACTAACTTCTGTTTTTCCCTAAAATACTGACCAAATGCCCCTCTGCATTGTCAAAAATTCCAGTAGGCAAATACTGGCTTTGCATCCATGTTTACAAAAGAGCTACGTGTCACCATTTTTCTATTGGGCTCAGACAAATCTAACTAACACAAATTATAACCATCTGTATTAAAGCAATGATGCACACTGTTGAGACTGCTGGAGAAACATTGCTTTCTGACCTACAGCTAGAATACTTACCTTTACATCCCATCCCCCACTCTTTTTCTACAGAAATAGTGGATAATACATTCCCCTTAAGGAGGATTTGAAAGCATTTTGTATTATGATAGCTAACATGTAGGTTGTGGAGATGAATAAATGAAAGCCTACTTTCACCAAACAAAAGTTACTTTCTCCGAGTAGAGAGTTCCAGATGAGAATAGGCATCAATGTGACTGAATTTACGCAGTAACTTCTGCATTACTCACCAAATTCGGGTGATGGGGAGCAAAGGACATCTCTGCATACTGAATGCCTCAGACGTAAACCCGAGATCCTTGAATAACAGTCTGGACCACCAAAAGTGTGCCTGAAGTTGGCAAATGCTTGGTGTGTCCATTGACATCCCAAAAAACTGGCAAAAGCAATTGACCTCAGAAACTAGAAGGAGTGCCCATAGCATAACCTGTCAGAAGTAGTAGTTGTCCCAGTTTCTATGCTATCAGATTCTTATATCTGACAAACCAGAATGAAGGGAGGTGCTCTACCAGTTCCTGTCAGCAGTATGTTACCATCACAGGTGGAACTGGAAAAATTATTTGGGAAACCAGTAGAAGCTTAGAAGAGAGATACATAGAAGCAATCAGTGAAGAGTTACAGGCAGGTATGGATTTTGTATTCAGCTAATTGAATGATTCAGTTAATTGAATTGAATCGTGCCAGTTGCATGCTAAAAAGTACCAGTAGGAACTTCCAGCCTTGGCTTTATATGAGGAGCTGTATGCGGTACAAAAGTCTTGTCTGGAGTTCAGAGAATATGTTAAGCTTTCATATATGGACTCCGTGAGCTCTTCCTGTTCCAGTCTGTGTTGTGCTAATAGTCCGTAATCCTTATGGAAGATTACATGTTTATTTTGTTGTCGAGAAGGAGCTGTTATTCATTTTGATGTCTGTAGCAGAAAAAACTTGCCCATATAGACTTAAGTATATTACCAACCTGAAGAAAGGATATGTGAGGTAACTATAAGAAGTCTGTCTCAAAGAAAGGTTCCTTACAGTTGCTCAGAAGGTAATACAGCTTAAGGTATTTTATACCAGCCTATAAGGCACTAGATTTAAACTGGTGTGCAGTGAAACATTTAAATATACTATAGCAAATGAAATATGGTCCAATAGGTTTTTTATGGTCCAGCTATGCTTTTTCTTTTCAATCACTAGCCTGGGGTGAACAAGTCAGTATTAAAATGTCTATTTTAGCTATGCTTTTATCACCTCTGTCTTTTAGGAAGTTTGATTTCTTTTTTCATTTCTTCTCTTTGATAAAAAAGAGCTGAGATCTCTGAATGGGTTATTTATCTCCTATGTTTAATCTATTTATCTGTCAATGGACATGCTGCTTTAGAAGTGGTTTATATTACTAATTAATTTAATTTCACATACTGTACTCCACGTTAACACATTTTCTATTATACACTATAATGTGATACAGGGCCCTCCCTCAGCAATTTTACCTTAGAGCTTTAATTGCTTTCCTCTAAGCCTCAGCTCATGTTTGATTTATCTGATTTCTTCGTATAAAGATTCCCTGGTTTACAATGTGTACACAAGCCATTAAATTGGTGTTGATGTTTATCTAGCAAACTTACCAATTGGTGATAGTATACCTCCCTTTATGAATTTATGACTGGGCAATAAAGAGAAGTGTCAGAAACCCTGGTGTCTCTGTTGGGTCACTCTCCTAGGTTATGCTTAGAAGGACAACTGAGCACTTCCCTGCCTTACACAGTGAATCGAAGGACTGATGCCTGCAGTCAAAATCTGTTACAAATTTCTATCCATGAACTGATTTTATTTTTTTCTTTTTTGAGGGGAAAAGGTGAATAGATTGGAGAGGAGAAAAGGGGTAAGACAGCTTGAGAATGTTTGAAGGCATTGTGGACTTCATCTGAGATACATTGTTGTTTACATAGTGGAAAAGCTGAACCAAAATGACAGATCCCCAAGCTATGTGAAGTTCAGAGTATGGATCCAAGTATTGCAGCTTGAATTCTCTCTGGCTCTTGAGAACCTAAATGTAGATACCACATATTAAAATGCATGAAAATGAATGATAGTAAATAATCAATGTAGAGTGGGAAATCTGGTCCTTTGATCTGTCAGATTTCATCACATAACACAAGCATAAGGACATATGGTATTTTAAAGTTGCATTTGAAGAGATGCCTACGCTGACTTTTATCCTTATTTACAAATAGTCAGCAATAAAGGCTGTAATCTTGCAGATAACACTATGGATGTGCATAAGTCTTCTTGCACAGAGTTCATTTTAGGATTGAGATGTGATTAATACAGCTAGGAAACATTTGGAAAATGCACGTGGGGTTTTGAATGCATTAAGTGAGCCCAATATTATAGCTCTTAAGCAAAGAGTAGGTAGATATATTTATCTCTGCAGGTTTGTTTCACATCCAGAAGTCTGTAAAAACCTCTTCATTTGCTATTTCATTGTTACATTTACTTCCCACTCATTAAAGTTCCATCCCATTTTCCTTACATATGGATGACGTCTATTGGCTTCAGTGAGAACTAATTGCACATGAAGCAAAAGGATTCAAATTAGGATAACCAATATATGACCACATGGAAAAGGAAGCATGAAATATTCTAATTCTTTTTTGATGCAAAGTAACTTATGAACAAAACCCATTGTGGTTGATTCTCACAAGCTTAAAGCATTGTGAAAGAAAAATTAAAATGGGCAAGGCTAATTAATTTGCTAAAATCCATTGTTAATGCAGTGTTTTCAGTTCTCCTGAATGCTGCTCTCATGACATTTCATGTATTTCTAAAGAACTATCCCAGCTGTAAACATCTTCTTTCCTCTGAGAATCTAAACTTCCATTTAAAGAAGTAAATTCTTAGACCTCATGATTAAATAGAAAATTTGAAAGTGAGACTCACATGCTGCTTAGACATTGAAGGTGAATAAAAATCAGCCTGTATTATTTTTAAAGTCCTTTTCTAAAGCTTCATGATTTTTTAACTTTTTTTGAAGTCTGATGTTGCATTGTTTTGGATGTGAGGAGAGGTAAGAGAGAAAGAGCTTTGCTTTTTTGGCTTTTCAATATTTGGGATTAGCAAGGAATGAGTGGCTGCATGGCCATTCTAAAGCCTTTTTATAAACTGTTTCACATATACTGGAAGAGATAGTATCAGCTGGCAAATTGCTGCTGTATGAAATAGTGATCAAAAGATGTGACAAAAGCCGCAAGCTCTCTCGACCGACTCTGGCAGGGCTTACACAGTCACAGGGTTATTGAAAAGCACTCCTTTAAAGCTCCATGCGAGGAGGCTGAACCACACAGGACCTCGGCCCACAAGCATTTCTCCCCAAAAGTGGTGTTTGCTGTTGTGAAGGGCTCTCTTGACTTCGGCTGATGAAGGTGCTGCTCCTCGCATGGCAAGCTCACAGGATTGGGCCCTTGGATGATACATGTAGGACTCTGGAAGACCAGCTTTTACTGCTCATATGTTTGGCAGGCAGATTTGATAATCAGTGCTGTTCTAGAACCTTACACCATCTCAGTGAATATAAATTGATGGTGTAAAGCAAATGGGCAACTGGCGGGAAGCCAAACACGGAGGGGAGAGAAGACGGTTTATTGTTGAGGGGGCAGCCCGGTGTTCTACAGCAGAGCTTTCTGTTCACAACAGCTCTGCAGAGCTGCTGAGTTCGAGTGTGGCCTCTGAAGTGTATGAAATAATAACAGTTTTATTTCTCCTGACACAAGTACGGAAGCTGTTTGCTGCCACCTCAGAACTGTTACCCTGCAATGCAAAAGTACCAACAAGGCAGGCTGGATGCAATGTTATTATAAACAGTGCCGCAGTAAACTTCAGGAAAAGCCCATTATACGGTGATAGCCTGTTTGTCAGGAGAAAAGTTCACTAATGTATATGGAAGCAGAGCTCCTCATTTGCTGATACGTCTGTGTCTATTATGTTGCACTTTTACCTTTATTTACTGTGCAGGTGCTGCTGAGAATAACGTTAGAAAACGAAAAAATGCAGGAGGCCACATACTCAGCCAGTTTAAATTGGCAGAGAAATGGTGTCATTCAAGGCAGTTGATATTATGGTCTATTGTTTATTATTGCTGTTTAATATTTCAGGATTTTGGGGGGTATGGAAGGAAGCCTGTTTTCTCTGTGGTTGTTGTTTTATTACTGTAAATCACTCAATGAAAGGTGCATTTTTTAAGAAAATGATGAATGAATGATGGCAGGAAAAAAATGAACATATGTACAAGATAGAATTAAATTCTATTTTAACTCTAATTTGTGCTCACATGCAATCAATTACAGTGATATGAGCTGAGAATTTCAATGAGACCTCAGGAAGTTTGACACCCATTTCTTTTGTTTTGATGGTATTAGCACCCCTAAACCTAAAACTTCTTTGAAAATCAGCCATAATGTCAGTCCTTCTAAAGTGTCCTAATTCTTTCTGCTTGTTTGTTTAGTTGTTCCAGGAGTTGTCCTGCACTTAACAGAAATGCAACTACTACCTTATATGGTAGGAAAAATATCATCATTCATTCATCAATCATGGATCTTAAATGCCTTTCTTGTAAAAATAGAGGATTTTGACTACGCGCCCTGTGCTCTTAAAAATCTGATTGCTGATGAGGATATATTTTATTGATGCAGTAACTTACTGCTATTTCCTGTAAGCTCATCCCTGTGTTCTGTTGTCAGTTACATATTTTTTCCTCCCATATGACCTTAGGTCAGGCACTAGGTATCTCGAGGCCTCTCTTTCTCTGTCCCAAACCAGCCTTTTTTCTTGCTTGCTTTTGTTGTCCAGGGAATGATGTAGTAAGGTTTTCATTCGTTGTATTCCTCAATGTTCACAAAGCAACTTGAGATCCTTGTCTAGAAAGTATTCTAAATACACAAAAATATTATTTTAAGTTATTGTAATTTTTGATATTAATTTACTGGCAAATTGCTCAAGCTAACAGATGAAAATGGCACAAGATTTTTGTAACACTACAGAGCACTTTGACACTTTTCTGCTGAATTCTAGCGGAATCTGAAAAATTTTAAAACCTGTAAAAGAGATCTGCCAACTTCACCACTCTGTACTATCAAAAAGAGTAATAAAAAGAACAAATTAAGCTTGGCTGGTTCTTTCTTGTAATTAATAAAAAGTAAGCCAACTTGTTAGCATTTTGTTGAGGAAATCATTGTTTGTAAAAAGCAGGTACATTATGCAAATCAAATGATTTACTGAGAGTCAGTTCTTACTTCCAATAACTAGATGAGCCAACTCAACTGTGGCTAGAAAGCCAAGAAAACAGCCTATAGATTAAGATTACTCAAAACTTTTGTTCCTGCATTATTTAAAAGAGATGCAAATTACACCATTTTAGTATTGCTTATGAGTAAAGGCCCAAATCTTGCTTCTTCACTCCTATTTAAGATACAGGGTTAAAAAAATAGAGCTCTAAAATAAAATAGGTGTCCATATTTGAATTCGTAGCTTCTTCTTATCATGTAACAAGGTGTGTGATAGCTTTCAGTGATTGCAGTTGGGATGAGTGGCCTCCTGTCTTGTTAACTTACTCTGCAGATCCGGTAGAAGCATGTTTGCCACAAAGATTAAAAAGATAGGCTTTTCAATCCTGAAAAGTTAATTTTAAAAGGATTGCACTATTCCTATGTGGAACAGCTTGAGGTAGAAGGCCAGGTTGCAAAAGATCTGTCTGCACTTTGCAGGAGAGGTGTTTTTAACTTCAAGTAAAAAGAAAGAGGATTAATTCTTTAAATTCTAGTTAGAATTCAGATTTCCAGACTCCTCTTTTTCATAAAAACTTGTAGAGTAATTTATAAGAACGGACATGCATATTAACCTCATGTTTGTTATGGAAATCACACATCCGGTTCCAAAACTGGGGTATGGGTAGAAACATAATATCAATTTATCTGGTTATTATTGAGGTTCTTACCCTATACCCACCTCCAGAATGTATAAGAGCCCTGTGAGTGTTACATATTCTTTGCAATGAAAAAAAAATACTTCTCCCCTTCAGCTGCTTGGTTTAGGGAATTAATTATTATACAGTTGTCATCAATTCTGAAAATTACAGGATAATCCCAGTTTTTGGACACCATGTCTGAATCTCAGTCTCCACTTGGGCAGGACACATGGTGTGAGAGACAGCTGCTAAAAACTGTGCAGCTATTACAGTGTGTCAGTTTATAAGCCGTGAAGTGTATGTACCAGCTCACAGATTGTTGGTAGGAGTGTGGTACTTTGTTATAAATATATTTTATTGATTGTAAGGAGATTTTATTAAAAAGCTACTCAGAAAAAATGGGCAGTAAAAGATCAAATAAATTACTTGTCTTTCATTGTAGGTTGCTTATCTCCTAAGGGTTTATGTGGAAGCTCCATAGGCTCCCAAAATACTGACACAGGTTAATCTCACTTAGTGATAGTGCACAGTTGTGCACTGGATGTTCAGCAAGATGCTGGTCTCTGGGGAGGACATCCGATATATGTGGAAAGATCAACAGGCTCCACTAAGACCAGATCTGAAATACATTTAGGTAACTAAAAATGCAGATGAGAACATTGTCGAATTTTCAAAAGTAACTAAATACATTACATACTCAGCTCCCACTGAAATCAGGTGAATTGGCCATCTAACTCCTACTCCGTTTTGTTGTGCTTACCTTCATCTTTAGGTGCTTACATGTTTCTACAGTGGAACAGAATACTTCTTGCTTCTTTTCAGATTAATAGCAGCTCAGGGCACCTACCACATAACAAAACAGCACACCTTTCTAAGAAAACCACTTTGGATTAAGGCCTTCTAATTTGTAAATGTTATACATTCTTCTAACATTTTTCCTAGTAAATATTTAAAAACTGTTGCAGATCTATGGCAGATGTTGCTATCTACTGTTTCCTAAGCATGTATGTACTGGGTTGTGTGAGTGTATGTGTGTTTTCATGCATTTTCCTTTTTAAGCCTGTGGAGATCAGCACATTATGCTCAGTGGTAGGCAGAACATCAACGCGTAGTATATATTGTTAGATCTAAGACTACTGCAAGTTGTGGAAATAAAAAAAGAAATTGGGGAAGAAAAAAAAAAAGCCAAACAGCTGAGTTTCCAAACTATTTGCCTTTATTTCCAGAGGCCTTTTAATCCTTTCTGAGGCTTATGTATAAATTCATTTAAATGCTTCAGAGGAGCTCTGAAACAAACCTGAGATTCCCAGGTGGCTGTCAACCCTGGTGTGATTTGACAATCCTTCTTTCCCTGGCATACTCATCCCAGCCCTGCTGAAGGCCAGCCACTCAGTCCCTCCAGCCCTGGGGCCTCCTACTTCTCCTGCTCTAGAGCCCTTGGCTGCTCTCCAACCACCCTTTACTAATGACCTCCCCCAGATTCACTTTCCTGCTCCAAGTTGTCTCCCTGAGGTTGAGCTATATCCTTTTCCAGAATAACCCTTATGTCTTGCTGCAACAGTATTTCCATTTCTCTCAACCCCAAAAGCACTTGCAGAGCTACTGCCTTTTCCATGTTTGACCACTCATCCCACACACCTGAGCTGCTCTTCAGAAGCTGATTAAATTTAAATGTCATCATAATCATAACACATTAATAAGAGGCACAAGCATTAATAAATTCTTTCAAATCAGACATAATGCTTTCTCAGATGCTTTATTCTTTTTAGATCCATGTTCTACTGCCCCTTGTCCAAGAAGACCATTTCAATTCAGGACTTTCCCCCTCCCCTCCCCAAACCTTAAAAGCTCATCACTTCTGCTCTAAACCTCATAACAATAACCACTAGCTTGATACATCAATATTGGCTGCTAACCTTCCCTTCTTACTTCCCATCAGCTGTTAAAAGCTCGTCTACTCAAAGAGACAAGGCTCCAGGCCTTGCTTCTGTCAAATTTCAAAGCCTTGTAAACAAGTTGCCAGTGTAGAAATAAGCAACTTCTGTAGGACCCAGAGAAAGAAGAGAAGACTTTCCAGGAAGAAGATAGCTCATAGTCTTTTCTGGCCTTGCTGGAACAACAGCAAAACAAAATCTATGTATGCTTTGGAAAGTGGTTATCTTTTGAAGAATTGAGCTGCAGCTTCCCTTTAAAGAATTTTGGAAATGTTTGTAAATCTATGTAAATTCACTGCTTAGAGTTCATCTTTGAGGCTTTGAGTTCGGACTTAGTGTGAGACTCAGCCTGAACCACAGCAAATTCACACAGTTGCCACATGGAAACATCAGTTGCAGCACTGCATCCAAAAGTCTTATAAAGTTTGCCAAAACCCAAATGAACTCTTCAGCAAACCTGGCCTTAACTATGAATAGTTCAGGGTTTTGTTATATTAACATGGTGTCTTTGTACTACAAAAGTTGTTGCAGCCATTACATTTGCCTTGCAAATTCAGTATATATATATATATATATATATATATATAAAACCAGCTAAGTACAAATTAAAGTATGTATATTAAAAATTAAAACACAAACCTTTATTTTGTGGTGACTAGTTTTCTTTCATTTTAGTAGGTCATGAATATTTTCTGGCAAGATATGTCACTAGCTTATAACTTCATTAAGCTGCAGACCATACCTTACCCTTTCACTAGATCCCTGAAAAGAACTTTTGTGTGCACCAAACAGATATCCACTTGGTCTGTGGCTCTTGAAAGGTAAATTGCCAAGTTCCAGCAAGCAAATTAAGAGGTGCAATGAGAGCTAGCTGTTGCATTCTATCAAATCCTGCTACTGAATGTGTTGAAAAGCTTGCCCAGAGCCATGGCCTCACATATTTATGGTATGAATGGGAGACTCTTGGAGCTATGTATTGCCATAGTTCCCATTTCTTTTGTAATAAACTAGCTCAGCAGATGTAGCTTAGGTAAAAAGGAAATTCAAAGTCTCCTACTTAGAGAATAACCAAAACAAAGTTCTCTCTCTGGTCCTCTGTCTATGAGCCAGACTCAGAGCCAGACCTTACTTGTGCTGATTAGTGTTTTATTCTGTGTGTAACCCAATGAAACTCAAAGGGTTCTCACATAAGAAGAAAGTGCTGCTCAGTAGCACTGCGTAAGTATTATTGCCAGGATATGGCACAAAATATGTTTAAAACACCTAACTTTCAGTTTCTAATACAGCACATTAAACCACAGCATTAGTTTTCCAAGTCAATTGCATCATACTCTTGGTTTGTAAGTTTTGATGCTGAAGGAATCACTTCTGTGTAGCTCAGGTTTTCTTTAATGATAAATGTATTGCAGGTTTTTTTGCAGTATCACTACATCATTCACATCAAATGCATGGCAGATTTTAATCCCCATGCTTGTGACATGAGTTGTGTCTACAGGCATCAAGGTACTTAGTGTATGATTAGCCCTGCCTGTTATACCTGTGGATTAGAGTAAAACATATAAGATGCACTTCTAAACTTTGTTGATGTTTAAACTTTGATGATGATTAGCCTGGTGCATGCCCAATAGCTCTGAATTAAAGCAGAAGCAAAAGAAGAACCTGAGATTCGCAAAGTAGCAGAAACTGAAGAATCGTGCATTAAATTAAAGACCTCTAACATGGCTTGTTAAGCTGTGATCCAGCAAGGTGATGGTGAGGGAGATGACGACAAATATTTTTGTGTCTGCTGATACTTTTGTTCATGTGTAACAAGATGGTTCAGAAAACATCAATTACATATTTCTGCAACATTTTTTTTAATAATAACATAACAGCATCTGCATCTCAAGAAAAAGAAAGGCTTTCTATATTAATAAATAAAGGCTAATAAATTTACAATCTAGCTTCCACTGAAGTCTGCAGAGAACTTCTATTGCCTTTGTGGGGTAGTAGGTTGGCCCTTTAGCATACCTTTCATGCCTAACAGTGCATGAATCTTTTGTATTTCTAGCTTTATCTGATATTGTTGCCTAACTCAATTACATATAAAAGTTAGAAAAGTCTCCTCACTAGTCTGCTTAACCCACCACTTGTTGTTACTTGTCTATGAGACATTTTTCTACTTTATAGTCTTTAATCTGAAATTATATCAAGTGCTGTAATAAAACTGAAAGAGATAATATCTATGGCATTTCCATTCCTCTGCTCTGGTGATAACATTATTTAACAACACTAGCAAGTTAATTAAGAAAGACCTTGCTGTCATAAATCCATGTTTTCTTCCTCATTAAATTAGGCTTTTCAATGTATTGCTGAAGTTCAGAAAGCTGTTCTGGACATTCAGCAATGGATACTTCACTAAATAGTCCACAATATGTTACATACTGTTTTACAGGATGGAAAAGTATTTAGCACTCATACTTATTCTGCAGTTTCACATACTCATATTCAATTAATTTTGATTCTCCTTTTCTTTCAAAATCATTAAGAAAATATTTCTCTTTTTTGGGGTATTTAAGGTATCTAATTTTTTCACTGCCATGTTTGTTCTCATCTACATGCTATATAATGCCTTTTATATGTTTCCTTGAATCCTTTATGGAGTTCCCTATCCCAGCTAACAAAAGTCAACTACTGAATGAGTATACTAGTTCCTTGTCCATTATCTTTAATAGTGGACATGGGCTTTTTGCCTATCAATTGTAAATCCCGTCTATAGAGCAGAAAAAAATGCAGCTGAGCTTTATCTTTATGGTTTTGTGAACCCTGTATTCTTTCATGATGCATTTATAAACCATTTTCTGTAACAATTTGGTTTAAGGCAATCAAAAAAGAACCAGCTCCGGTAGGTTAGATAGAGGTTCAAATTCAATTAAATCAGCCCTGTAGGAACTGATTCTTGTGTGTATTACAAGGCACTGAGACTGTTTGGTACCAGATTTGTGAAAATCCTTATGTGGTTTTTCAAACATATAATCTGAGGTTCTTCATCTTATCCAATCTTGAAAAAAGAATTAGTCACTGAGATCACTGAACCTTCAAAGACAACTATAACTGTACTGTGTGGGTACCCTTGTTTAATATTTAATGTTGGTTCCATTCCTAAACGTGTCTATATGACTCACAAATTCCTACTCCAAATTGGAAAGGCTAAGTGAAAAAATCTGGTATGAAATGATCATCTGCCTCAGTCATAGCCAGTAACCTAGGTGAGCCTGAAAAAATGTTGTGGAGATGAATATATTCAAAATTTAAGAACTGTCACAGACCTGGATCTGCTATTTGCGATAACCCTTTATTTGGAGTACCTTACCTCAAAACCAGTGACTGTACAGCATCAAGAATGGATATTACTCTCCAAATAGTGTTGGTGTGTTTATCCTTAGCATGAATAGAGATTTTTTGATAAGCCTGCAACAGGTAAAAGGTTCACATTTTAGAGGAGAAAAGTTGAGGTTTCACCAGGCAGTTCCATTCTTTTATGCCATTAAGAGGGATCCAGCTCTGCATCCTGATATTAATGAAACGGACACTACTTTTAGTAGTGCTGATTATTTTCTAGGCTTGCATTAACCAAGGTGTTCTCACCCCTATCTTTGCTCCTGATCTCTAAGGGATTAATGAAGAAGAACTTGATGAGAAACTTGATTTTAAATAAAAGAGAGAACGATTTAAAAGTATTATTTCTGTCTTACAGCTTAATTCTGTTCATCACTTTAGGACTTTCTTGATATGATTTTTACTTCAGCATTTACAGCAACTTTTTTTTTTTTCTGCTTCATTACTTCTGAGACCACTCTACCATACTGACCAATTGGTGGTTTGAAAGACTGTTGGCTTTATTACAGATTTTGGTTTTCAACTAGTGTCTTTCATTTTAGTCTCTTTGGGGTATATACATTTATTCTACAGGTACATTCCATGTTATCTTTTCAGTTTTTTTCTACAATAGTTATAAAATATTACAGAAAACTCTTCAATATTTGTCTGTAATACAGATTTTGCATTTCAGAAGATTAAAGTAACATTTTCATATGTTTACTCAAAGGTTAAGTTTCTTAAATTAGGCTCCAAATCAAATTCTAAATAAGATAATGGCAAAACTCTCACTGACTTAACGGAAATACAATTTTATATCCAACCATCTAGGAGATATCATATAATATCTAGGAGCAGAAAATAGCTGTAATACTGTTTGGTTTTATTACTAGGCATTGTGCTTTATGCCTGGAGACTGATCTGAAAACCATCTTTCCAATATCACTGTTCCTCTCTCCAATATCACTGTTCCTCTCTCCAGTACTTCCTTGTTATCTAAAATGCATTTTTTAAAACTTTTCTATCATTTCATCTTTTCCATACCTACCAGATTTACCTCTTTTTAATCTATAGGCAGAATTTAAGTCTAACTTTGCGCATCTGTCTCTTCTGTAATTCGTTCTGCCACACAAGTGCAAAAGAACTATTTCCAGTTACCTCAGCTAACTTTATAGTCTGTTGAGTAGCAACTTTATCATTTTCCTATAGAGCACTAATTGTTGCATTTTCTTTTCCTTTTTTTTTTTTTTTAATTTGCTAACTATGAACTACGGCATTAAATTTCCTATCATCCCTGTCAGATATTCTTCTGTTTTCTCTATAGATTTTTCTCTCCATTCCTTATGTCAGACCATCCCATTATTTAACTTACTTTCAGGGAATTCACCACCTGAAAATTCTGAATTGAGAGACCGGAGCTGTCTGTTTATGCTTATGTATCAAAACCCTGAAGTTTTTGATAGTTTTACTGGAAACTGGGACAACAGTAATACATTAAGTTTTTCACCAGAAACCCCAGTTCTTCTTAGAAAAGAGAGCCAAATTGTATTTGATGAGTGATAATGCTCATTGTCACCCTTCTTGTCCATGTGAATATTCTCCATTTTCAAAATCACTGTACAGGGCATTCATCATCCTTTTAATTTACCTGAAGGAAAATTTTCAGCTGGAAAAAAAAAATACAAAATGTTTTTCTTCTTACAGCACTGGAGAAGATGGTTCTCTGTCATTGTTCTGTTTCCAATGCGATGGGAATTTTTTTTTACCTCAGGATTGCATATTAATACTTTATTAATCATCCTTCTTCCCTTCCTTAGAACATCTATTTTTTTCCTGTAAATGTGCTTCACGAGCTTTCATTCTGCAATCCGCACAGCTGGTCATCTTTCTTTTTTGTTGTGTCTAAAAGCAGCCATATGTCATCAGCCACCCTCTCATGTATATTGAACTTCCTTAGCACATCAGCTTGTCTCTTTGAATGTGTTACCTGATGTCTTTCAAGTGGCAAAACACGGAAAAGTGGGTCCTCCTGGTCCTTTGTTTGTCAGACCAGCAAGAGTCAGGAATATGGTAGTGGTGGGGTGTTTAGGCCCTTAGGCCATATCTAGTCTAGCTCTGCTTTTTAATTTTTCTTGCTTCAGCTTAACTAGCAGAATATGGCTCAAATCAGTTTTGCTCTATCCAGTAGTTAAGTATGGCTATCCTTTAATGATAGGGAAGCTCCTGGACTACTGGGCACTGTTGTGTTTGGTGTTAGATCATTCACAGTAACTCTGATTCTTCAGCTCTGTCTGTCCAGGTGTTTTAGTGCTCACCATTTTTAATATGAGTGGTCTTCTCAAGGAATTAACAGAGATATAACAGTCTTTCTGCTTAGAATGTTAGCATCAATGCTTGAGAACTATTACAATGTGTCTGGCAGGATGTATGCACGTAACAGAGAAGCATATTTGTTCTAGAAGAGCTGGATCAAACAGGTAAGCTTTAATGAAAGTTTGAAAAGTTTTTGATCCAGGAGATTCCCTTAATCTTTTCTAAATGCATGCTTAGTAATCTTGGTTCTGCAATTCTGTATGTGAAAGTCCCTCTTCTCCTTCGCCACTTTAGGTAGTGTTAGATGGTTAAGAGATCAAAAAGTTTGCGATGTGATGAGATGGGTGATATTGTAGCTAGCTAGGATCAGGATTTAAATGGAGTCCCTACCAATGCATAGTGTGTCAGGGAAATATGCCCATAGCAACTTTCTGTTCCTGTTGAATTCTGAAACTTCTGGAATTTAAATGGTTTCTCTCCTTCCTAAACAAGTTGCAGTCATCACATAGAATCAGAAGTGTATCCATTTTAAAGCTCAGTCCTGTGTCTGAAGCATGGTCTTATCATTTGTAGATAGAGGACTACGTGTTTTGCGGCACTGGTATTTGACCATTCAGTAGCACCAAAGACATCATGAGATACCCATTGTTACCTTGGCAATAAAGTGATGAGATATGCTCAATAGAATGGGAATTTTTAGAGGTGGTGAGATTTTCAAAACTCTTTCCTTTTTTATGAGCATTGACTCATTTGCTACCAAGACTCATGTTTAAGCAGACAATTAACGAATGCTTTTAATAGACTGAGAAAAAACAATGTCAGTGTATTCTTTAATCCTGCCATTTGGAACAAACTGTAGCTTTTTGTACTTATTATGCTTTTTAAGGGTGAATAATTTAGATTCTTTCACCTCCTGATCAGAAACTCAGTTCTATGCTTCTTCCTCTGAATTCAGCTTTCTAAATAAGAAAATAAACTAATCTTATATGAAACTTTGTAACCTGCACCTTAATCTGAGTAAAATTATTACCTACATATATATAAACACTCAAGTATAGAACCAAACTCTACTAGGCTGGGCATAGATGGCACTTAAACACTACTGTTTATTATAATTTAATTTATTGAAAGCAAATAACATTTATACAGTAAAAATACTTTAAAGTCACACTGAAGAGCCATCAATAAACAGCTTAAAATCTTGCCTTCACATTTGTGATGCATTTGGGTTTAGATCATGAAATCATGACCCTTAGATGTTCAGACAAAAAGGAGCTCCATGTTACTCCAGTACATACCTGTGTATTTAAGGCTGTAACGACACTAACATGCAAGAGATTTGGAAAGCAGGTAAAGCCGTGACCTGTACCTTTAATTCATCTCAGCTAGTTCCATGCTGATGAAGTGAACGATCATCATTGCTACCATACTAGAGCATGTATTCCTACAAGAAATTTTAGCCACTGCAGGGGTGACTGGACTAACATTGCCTGGCATCCAGCAGCGTACAGGCAAAACTACAGTTTTCAGTTAGAGAATGGGGAAACTGACAACAAATTATTACTTGTGGTCTTTATCCAGTTTTCAAGTGCAAACATACCAAAGTTTATTTTAAATGTGAGCCAGTTAGACATTTGGTAATACAGATCAAAGAAGAAATGAAGGCCTCCCATGCTTATTATTTCAATATGATGTCTGTTCTAATTAAGTGTAAGAATGCCTGTGATAGACTAAGTAGTAGGAATTTTCTGGTTCTGTAGTTTAGCCTTAAATATATACATATATTTGTAAATTAATCAGAAACATATTGTCGTGGTTTCAGTTCCTCAGAAAGCTGATTGTTTTCAATCCTTTCTTTAATCTTAGAAATATGGTGGCAGTCTGCCAGCACACTTTCAGATAAACAGTCCACTTCACATTTAAAAGCCGTAGAATCACTGATGTTGAAAGGGGGGGAAAAATCAACAGAAATCAACACCAGTTCTCTCTCTCTTCCCCAAAATGTAGAACATTATTTAAATAAGTTAGAGTTGTTGTGCTATTGTCCCCTCACTCTTAATTAGAAATAATAAAAGCCATCTGCGCAAGGTGAATTTTGATAAGATCTCGGCTTTTAAGTGTTTGTTGATCTTGTGTGTACCAATTTTCGAATGTCTTAATAGCTCCAGGATGGCTATCACACTGAGTAGGCTCACTGATTTCCATCACGCTCTGTGCTGTTGAATGCAATTTGCTTTATGTGTGGTTATATTTCGACTGAAATTTTAAAAACATACTATTCCTTGCAGTACAATAAGTATTAAACTGGATGGAACTGTTTCCATTTAGAGGAGGATTTTTTTTATTATTTTTTTTTTTTTTCATAACACCACCTCCTCGCAGCTTGGGATTAAACACAATTAAAGTGAGAAGTTGTTTCACATGAATTGCATACCTGACAGCATTTCTGTGGCTGCTTTCCAATGACAGGATTTCTACAGTCTCATTTTACCCATTTTGGGGGCTCATGTTCAGGGTAAAGAACACATCCCCAAAATCAAAAGGGGAGCACTCAGAAGTGATTGTCTCAAAGCCTGGAAATGGAAAACAGGGTTTCTTTTCTTTCAACCTGTGTTTTCAGTCAATTAAAATTTGTACTCGGGGCTTTTCGGTTTGAAGCCACCCCTGTGTCTGTGATGAGCAATCCTTCTTGTTTGTGCAGTCATTCATTATCTCCATTACCAAGAGGAGAATAGAGGACAATTACATTGTTTGGACGAATCAGAGTGTTAGGAGGAGTATTTATCATGGTGGCAGAGTGCAGCACCTGACAGCGCACGATTGATGGCCAGGAATGAGTGTGAGTGGCCAAAGCAGCCTCATATGATGCAAATTACTGACTGTGGATTCCAATTTATCCTGTTCATTTTTCTTGCCTTTGCTGAAGACTATTAGTGGTTTTTGAAGCAGTGAAGGGGTCATTACTAATGTGGGCTAGAAGCAGGAGGGGGAAGGAGGGGAAAAGCCTTCTGTAATTACACAGCCTTCAAGAAAAGGCTGCGGGCCTAGCCAAAAAAGTGTCAACACTTAGCAATCAGAAAAATTTATTTTCATTTTATCCTTAACCCATATTAACTCAACATTATCATCTTTCTTTGTTAATATTTGCAGAATATTAAAAGCTTGACTTCTATAATAATACAGATCTCTTTAACCCTTTTTGCTGTGAAGTGATGTTGCTTTGCTAAACGTCAATTCGTCAATGGCATTAAACAGTGCCTGCTTTTAAAAGTGTAGATAATGGAAAATTAAATATTCAGCCTCCTTAAAAAACTAATTCCAGATGACTGATTATTTCTTCTACAGAATAGTAGGTAAGGCATTGGAAACACATGAGAAAAAAATTGTTGTAGAAGTGAGAGGTTTCTGTGTTAAAATGTAATATCAGTACAGGAGAAAACCAGTTTATTTGGGGTGTTTAGGTGTCATGATCTATAAGCAGCATCAAAAAGCCTTGAAAGTTTCATTTTGCTGTATAATGAATGATGTGCATTTAAAACATATGCATATTTAATTTAATGCCTATTCAAACCCTACTTAGGCAGCTCTCTGGGGGTTATATGTAAATTAATGATCTCCAAAAGCCTCTCCTGCCTATCATGATTGAGCATATTGATTATGTGCATAGCAGGTGTATAAAGTTTCCCCCAAAATCCCTTTGTGAAGAAAAGGGAGAGGCAAAAAGGCAGGGAAGAAATAAATTTAATTCTGTTTATTTTTTCATCTGAAAGTTAAACTTAAAGCCACGGACTATGATTTTCCCCACTTAGTCATAGGTAAGCATCACG
>JANHGB010004898.1:65000-73829 GCA_026283785.1 Coracopsis vasa
AGATCCAGGTAACATTTGAAAAAGAACAATTGGTTTTATTGAGAAGGGATAGAATTTTTTTTATTTTTCTCAGGGGACATTGGGGATAGACAGAAAGTTTGACAGCAGGTAAGAAGCCCTACACTCTAGGTTTTTAGGGAACTAAAACCTAGGCTTTAGGAAAAAATGTTTAGTTTATAAAATAAGTCACTACTAACTGATTCACTGTTTTTAAGAAATATAGTGACAATATATTTGTTTTTAGAAAATGAACATCTTGAAATAAATAACTATTCTGGAGACAGAAAATATTAACTTATGGAGGTCTTGCTGTAAGGAATAAATGCAATGCTTTGACTATTGTCATGGTCCTGCAGAAAATAATGGGAAATTGAAGAGAACATTAGAAGTATGCATTAGGAAGATTAATTTGTTTCCTAAGTTAACTTTATTTGAAATTAAAGAAGCTCAGATATCTTTTTTACCTTTCTCTTTCCTTGTATTTCCGTAAAGTCAATATCTACAAAACCTTTTATACACTACACAGTTTCAGCTCTTAAATTATTTTTAATTATCATTTGTTCATAGGCTTTATATCATTATTCACTCAGTCTAGATATATAGAAAACACTCAAATAAAGAAGGTGCTCAAGACTTTCTTTGTCTTACACTCCATTTGGATGGTGTTCAAGTTTAGCTGAATATTAAAACCTTAGGAGAATTATCCAAATGATACCTGTAGATCAGTGCTTTTCAACCTGTAGTCTTCCATCTGTGAATCTCAAGATTATTCCTGAGTGGTCCATAAAAATTGATTAAAATCCCAGCCCACTTCGGTTGCTTAAATTCACTACACATCTTCAATGGAAATGTTTTACAACTTTGAAAATAATAAAAGTTGCAAACTCTTTTTTTAGAGATTTACTCATCACTTGCTTAGGATATTATTGATCTTTTCCAAAAAGCAGCTGATATCTATGAAGGTTTTGCTTACGTTAAGCAGCAGATGGTTTCTTCTGGATAGCTCCTGACTGTAAAACATTAAAATGGGGTGGGGTTTTGGTTTTTTTTTTCCAGAATATTTTCACTGAATTTTCCCTTAAATTCATTGAGGTTTTAATTTTTTTATAGAAATACTTTTCAGTACATATAAACCAGACCTTGGAAAGGGCCTTGCATAACGCAGACTTACAGAAGATAACTAGAAAAGCAAGCCTTGTGCCAGTAGATTAAAGTATGTTCAGCAGAAAATGATAAAAATGTGCTATGGAAAATGAAGATCCCATAAACTGAAAACATAAAAAATTATTAATTTGTGATGGAGATTTCTCAGTGTTATGCCTCATGTTTACTATGTAAATGGGGAAAGAATCAACTTCATGTATTTCATGAGGAAACCTCATTGGTTAAATCAGTCACCAAGGCCCCGAATTAAATCTTGAGACAGGGTGGAGGCTTGTTGACTTTGGGGGAAAAGTGCCAGAGCCAAACCCAAGCCCCAGACTCCAGCCCTTGGGCACATTCTTAATGAGATGCTCTTTTTTGTAGACTTTCAGTTGCAGCAACTATTTTTTTTTAATTATGTGTCTGGTAATGCTATGTAAACGCTGCAGGGTTTAGCTTATGAAAGGTTCATGAACTGAGCCATGCGGTTTGGTTTGCAGCAATTGGTAACAAAATTCCATCTGAAGTTATATGTAGGTGTCACTCTTTGATGAAAGATAAGCTTCTAAGAAGAATATCATCCCGTCTTGCGTGGAATGGGAATGTGTTCTCTTCACTTTCATCAAGCCTAAGGAACCCTTCCCTTGCTGGGGAAGTTAAAAGGACCTCTAACTGGCATGAGAAATCTCAACTGCTGTTGCAACATCAGACAATATTTGCAGTATGATACCATGCAGGCATAGCAGATAGCAGAAACCATACAAGTAACAGATACCATACATGTATTGTGAAGAACACTATAATGAAGTTATAGATCTGGGAGTCACTGCACTTTGTTATTGTCCCTTAAGAAAGTATTTATGACAAAAATCCAGAAAAGATATGTTTATTCTCACTGGCAAAGAAAAAAACATGGTAGGTGCCTCTGAGATGAAGCTACTGGTTTCAGTGAGAGTCCCTGCTTCAGAGATTCAATAGACACCTCTGTGGACTGTGAGATTGGAGGGACTCATTGAAAGGATAGGCTATAAACTCAGGAGGAAAAGAAAGTTAAGGTACTGGATTTAGCCTTGATCTACCTCTGTTGCTCAGAGAAAAGTTGACCGCTGACTTAACTGTGGCTTCTAAGGACACTAAAAATTCCTAAAGGTTTTTTAACAATGCAAAAGATGAATAAGTACTTGTTAAAATCAATAGTCCAATATCTTGGAAACACATTGCAAATCTAGGAAGTCAAGAGTAAACTGGGAATTGAGTAAAATAATTCTGCCTGAAACAGTAGTAAACATATGGAATAATTGGCCAGTGAAGCAAGCAATCTAAATGAGTTTAAGAGACAGCTGGACGTTTTTATGTCAGGAGAGAATGGACTGAAGGATATAGTGATAAACCAGGGATGTAAGGATGAAGTATATTGAAAGAAAAGGCTTGATGAACCAGAGTCTTTCTCTAGTCAGCAATTTCTCATGTTGATAAATTTAATATGAATAGCTGCTGTGTGAATATGCTATTTCTACATAGTGTCACCATGTCTAAAGAAGAAACATTTTGTTTCAGAAGATGGATTTTACTGATGCAGCCTCCACTCCCAGTAATAGATCTGCTGGATCCACCCACTAAACACAAGCTCAACTGCCCCCACTCTCTCTCCAAAAAGTGAATTATTTACACTGTACTTCATTGCTTCAACTTTCAAATTACTTCATGTAGTAGTACATTACAATCCTATTCTTAGCAAATCTGTGGCTAGTGGAACTGTGATGTGGAGCCATAGATTTCCAGTCTATCTAGCCTTCAGGGAAAATTTCCCTTATTGCTGTTTTGCCTCCCAACCATGACATTTTGGATGGTTGAAGCATCATCAACATAGATATTAACAAATAAAGCCAAATTCATTGCAGGTACTATCTCTAGCTAGTTCTGTGTCTAGCTAGATCTGATGCAGTTCATAGTTTTCCTCTGTGACATCACAGTGACACCATCATTTCTTGAACAAAACAAAACAAAACAATACAGAAAAGGGAGAGAAACATTGTTACCTAACTACCCAACTGCTCCATCAGACATTTGGATGTGTAATTGGCAGGGTTTATGATTGTAATTAACTGTGGTTTTAGCTGATTGCAGATGCAAAATTGCACCTCTAGGAAGGGAGGCCAGGTTAAGGCCCTTGCAAAAATCATGTTCTTCAGGTTGAACCAGAAAGACTGTAGAGTAAGTTGAATGAATTTCAAAAAGACTTGATTTTCCACTTGCAGTTTTGCTTTTGCTGGTGAAACATCACTGGCTTTAGCGCAGTTTTCCTGATCAGCACTGGTGCAAGTATGAAAAAAAAAAAGGTCTCTCTGTCTGGAATTAGGGGTGTGGGAGGAAGCTGGATGTATCAGTGCTGAGTGTGCAACTGTGCCACTTGTGTTTGGAAAGAGAGGCAGCATTGCCAGCTTCCTGTGTTTAGAAGTGTTGGGACTGATTAGTGAAATGCCCATTCTGACGCTAAAATTACGATTCCAATAATACCATAGCCATTGCGCCTCTGTCCCCTGCTGTGTCAGATGAGCATTTCTGGAAAGAGTAATCCTTGCTCAAAATAATGATATTTCCAGAAATTTAGATTTGCTCCAATACTGTGCAAATAACTTGACAACCACGGTCTTTTAAAAGTAAACAATGCAGGAAGGAATGGGGAAAGGGCTGCACCTCCAAGTAGAGATTTAAAAGAAAGCCCAAAATTCAACTGCATTAGCTCCTTTGTGCCTCATCATTTTACTGCGTAAAGGAAGTCTGAAATAAGGATCTCCACTATATTATCACAGGATATGTGTTTCTTTGAAGTGTTGTCATATCTGTTTCATATTTCTGATTGCATTTAATGAAGAACAATAAAGCAATGTACCAAGCTTGTGTGATTCAAGTAAATTCACACAAAAATAGGCAGGTAGTCATATTCATTGGGGAGGGGGAGAAATGTGGTCATCCCCAGCATATATACTACTGCTCTGTTCAAAAATCACTGATTATTTAATTGCCCTACTCAGATATACAGTGAAGCTTTCCATTCCTCTTGATAATTGGGATTTTCATTATCCTTCTCCCACCCATCAGGAGAGAAGATAATAAATCCTACTGTCTACAGATCATGCAATGGGCACAGGTCCCTCTTTCTGCACTTAATAGTGTAGAACTATTTGTAATAGAGACAGTATTTGCTCAGTTCTCTTCTGCTTGGCAGGTTTATCCTTTATGAGAAACCAAACCTACAGAAATAATTCTGTAATTAGGAAACATATTGTTACCACAGTATATTTTCCATTAGATTCTATGTGCTGGAAACATCTTCTCCTCTCCCCTTCCTGCCCCCTCCCCCTCCATTAATTTTCTTTTCTGCACTTTGATTCATCAAAAAGGTCCCCTTTCTCTTGAGTTAGCACTGCAGGCAGTGTTTCACCAGAGACTTGTTCCCTAGTGACAGCAATAGGTCTAAACTGACTTGCTTGAGAAGACATTTGCCAAGCCTTTGCTGCTCACCCAAAAGACTTGGGGTAGAAAAGAAACTGCCTGAATCATAGAATCATAGAATCATAGAATAGTTAGGGTTGGAAACAACCTTAAGATCATCTAGTTCCACCCCCCTTGCCATGGGCAGGAACACCTCACACTAAACCGTGTCACCCAAGGCTCTGTCCAACCTGGCCTTGAACACCACATGGGATGGAGCATTCACAACTTCCCTGGGCAACCCATTCCAGTGCCTCACCACCCTTACAGCAAAGATTTTCTTCCTTGTATCCAGTCTAAACTTCCCCTGTTTAAATTTTAACCCATTACCCCTTGTCCTATCACTACAGTCACTAATGAAGAGTCCCTCCCCAGCATCCTTATAAGCCGCCTTCAGATACTGGAAGGCCGCTGTGACGTCTCCAAGCAGCCTTCTCTTCTCCAGGCTGAACAGCCCCAACTTTCTCAGTCTATCTTCATATGGGAGGTGCTCCAGCCCCCTGATCATCCTCATGGCCCTCCTCTGGACTTGTTCCAACAGTTCCATGTCCTTTTTACGTTGAGGACACCAGAATTGTACACAATACTCCAAGTGAGCTCTCAGGAGAACAGAGTAGCAGCTATGAATGAATCCTACATGTCCCATTGCTTACTATTATTTAAAGACCAAATCACGTGGAAAAATATTCAGGATTATGAAACGTATTTTATATAATAAAACAGGGAAATAGTTAAGTGCAATGGTGGGACAGATTTGCAGACACTCAGATTCACTCATGTAGAACAACTTCTTAGGAATACTTCAAAAGCACCCATGTCTTTGGTTATTTAAAATCAGATAGAACAAAGCACTGCAAATTTTGTTTAGGGAACAATCCTTCCTTGATAATATAAGGAACTGCATGATAACTTTATATAACTCTTTCATCTATGATTTAAATTACCCTAAATATACCCTGCAGATATCAAGCAGATGTAAAATATTGTCAAGTCTTTAGAGTGTATTTGTATATGATATGCAGAACCTTAGTCTCTCTTGTTTTACATTTTATTCTGGTTTGTATAAACTGGCTCCTCATTTTCCAGTCTACGTATGAAGCCAAAACTGCAGCTCTTTTTCAAATTTAGCTCAATAAATTCTTATTTCCTTGTCACATCATTTATTTTTATTTCAAATTCTCCTTTATACTTTGCTCTTTCTCAGAAAATAAAATCTAAGTTTATGACTAAGGTAAGTTTCTAATCTGAGATAACAATACCCACTTCTCCAGTAGAGTACAGTATTAATGTTTTTATTAACCTTTCCAAGTATTTGGCAACAGACCAGGGAGCATTTCTATGTAAATTATAATTTCTGGCATTCAGACAATTTTTCTCATTGTCTTTTTAGCAATGATTATAAGCAGAGTGCAAGACGGAAAGAAAGGCATTTAGCTGTTAGAAATAGCTGCCAACTCATTTTTGCTACTCAAGTACTATATTTTTCATTCTGAACCACACCAGTGAGCCAGAGCATAGCAGAGTTTTTAAAGTTGATTTATTCAGCTGAAAAGTGGATTTAATTGACTCCTAATCTATTTGTAAAGCACTTTACAAACGCCCTTTTACCCATGAATCTCAAAGTAATATTATCAGTAGCACAGACTGCAGCAAAGCACACATGAGGTTAACATAATAAACTTAGGTTGACTTTATCAGAGGAAAGAAATATTGTTTTAGCACTGGTCACTGAAACATGCACTCCTACATATTATGACATAATTGCAGTCATGCAGTTGGACAGCCTCTGTTATCATTAACCCTTGCATACACTTGCAATAAATTTTCCTTCTCTCAGTCAAATCTTGCAGCACAAAGACTATAGATACTGATTGCTTACAGCCTGAGTGGAAAAAAATTATTACCAGACAGCAACAGAAATCTTACTAATTAGAATAAATTCATTTTAAAAGTGTAACTTTTTTGACAGTTTGATCTGATGGTTTATTATTTAGAAGTAGCTTATTGTAGTAGATTAAATAAAATCTAACCTTTCTTACTGCAAGTGGAATTCTGAACTTCTGAAGATCCCTTTCTTAACTAAAGGATGTTGAACCCATATACCCCTTATATGGGACCTAAGGATGGAGGGATGCTCCCGTATATGCAGGAAAGGTATGAATGGAGACAGTTCTGCAGCTTCTGCTGTCACTAGGGGTACTTTCCTGCTAGAAGAGCTGTGGCTTACGTATGTCAGGAGCTGAAAGAGGTCTCTCTTCCAGTGCTCTGTCATCATTAGGTGAGTAACAGATCCATGAATGCTCTTCCTAGAAGTTGTTATTTCCCCAGATAATTGCTTACTTTATCTACGCATTAAGTCTGCCTTTCTGTTTTTCTGTTGCTGCCTTGTATCCTTCATGGCAAGCAACTTTCAACGTCCACCCTGTCAGCACCTGTAATGGACTACAAACTATACTGACCTGGGCTGACAGTGCCAGAAAAAAGTCAGTTTCTTGTTCTTCCCTTGGCAACTCAGCCTTCTCATCTCTTTTGGGGCTGCCAGAGAGATTTTCAAATGCTGTGCTCAGATTCCCAAATGATCTTGAATCAATTCTGCTCAACCTCATGGTGCTGTAGACACCAAGCACATTTCCTAGAACTATCAGCATTGTCTTTCTGAAGACATGTCCTTCTCAGTGCATTCTTTACAGCCTGAAAAATACAATTTTGGTATCACAGTCACAGCTTTTTCATGTATGGCTTCCTGTTAGCCCCATTTCCTTGAATTCATATAATCATCTATTGTGACTATATACCTTCTAGTATAGATGTGAATCAGATTATACTTATTCAGCACAGTATTAAGATTCCATAAGGCTGTAAATTTTTTTCCATTGCTAAACAGTATCCTCTTTGTAGCTTTTTCCACAATATGTTTTATATTGGATATTCAATCTGCAGCAGTAGAGTCCTCTGTTTGTTTTCATTTGCTCTGTCCTCTCCTCAGCTTGTGACATTTCTAGTTTCTAAGTTTATATATTAGTAACAAAACTGAGATACATTTCAGCTGAGAATATGCAAAACTAGAAACATTACCATTGTTTTCTTACTTTTTTTGTATGGAAGGAAGAAATATTTTCAGGAGGGAATAAAAAAAAGGAAAAAAACCCAAACAAACAAAAAAATAAAAACCACACAATAAACAATCGCTTTTTAATATGAATTTTGCCTTTTAGACAACTTGCAATAAAATCAAAATAAGTGGTGAGCTGTAATTAATTCCCTCACATAAAAAACAAGTGGTGCTCCACTGGCTTCACCTAAATTGTGCATTTAGGAAAAATTGGAAAAGAAACAAAAATTTGCTTACTTCTTCTGCATTTGGGCACATCCTAGATCACCCCAACAACATGCATCCCTAGATTGTTACATGAATATTGCATGGAAACGGGATAGCTTTTTAAAAGATTTTTGTGAATTCTGGAAACAGGGCAATATAATTTTAAAATTTAGTTTACTGAAAGAAAATGAACTATGTTTTCCCTATTTTGGATAAGTGCCCCATACATTAGGTCACAAAAAAGAAAATTACTTAATTGGAAAAAAAAAAATGTTCTTTTTCCACTCCATGTCTTCTGTACTCCTCTCTCTTTGTATTTGAATAAACTGAATTATATTTCATTCCCTTACATCTGGTGACATTATTAGCATACAGATGTGAGTTGTTACACTGTTCTATTGTTTTGTTTAATGTTTTCTTGTGTTTTTCATCAGATAGAAATGGAAGGGTTTTCAAAATAATTCTAAACCACCTACTATTGTGCAGAGCCTTCTGTGCTGTTTTCTGAAAGACAACTTATTTAAAGTACCTCTTACGCATTCTAGCAGTTGGAACTTTTCTCCACACAGGAACCTCTTCATGATACTTTCTAAAATGTCCTAGAAAAAGCTATGCAGCTCAATTACATCCTTAAAGTGTCAGTAATAAGGGATTTTTTTAATTGTTATTTTTTTCCCTTTGAGAGTCTCCTAGTAAGTACTTCTTGCTAATTTCCAGCAGTGTCTTTATTTAAGATTAAAGGATATTATTACTCATGTCTCTATTCTGTTAATCATCAGGCTTACACAGGTCTAGGTTTTAATGCAAATATTTACTTCTTTCGCTGTCTGTTAATCTACAAAAACAAATCACACAACATGTGAATTTTCACT
>JANHGB010004921.1:0-37611 GCA_026283785.1 Coracopsis vasa
GCACCTCAATGTCTCTCTTGTAGTGAGGGGCCCAGAGCTGAACACAGGATTCAAGGTGCAGCCTCACCAGTGCCCAGCATAGGAGGACAGTCACTGCCCCGGTCCTGCTGGTCACAGTAGCACGGATACAGGCCAGGATGCATCACATTAAAAACCCCAATCAAGTCTGTATTTGAATTTATTAATTCAAATCTGTGAAACAGGCAGCTGGACCAGCAGCTATGATCTGAAACTAAATAAAGGTACAACCCCCAGCCCCCAGAAACAGGCTACAAGGTCCACTTTAGCGCAGTAACAACACAAAGTCAACCAACATGTGCCTCCACAAGCTGACAGCAGATGACACAGTCCCAGCAGTCAGGCACACAGCCTTGCCTTCATTATTTTCACCAGAAAAAGGTATTTATAACACTCGGAAGCAGTCAAAAAGAAAGGGAACCTGAGCTGGCAGGAGTTTTCCAAGCACGTGTGATGCTGCATACCTGAAGAGCTGCTCCCCACCTCATTCAGGGAGGAACACTAATGAGGATGCTTCTGCACTGCACTGGCCAGTGTTAATTAATAGCTGTCAGCCTGTGCAGGGGGCAGGGTTAGTTCTATTGAAAAGAGAAGGAAATAAGCCATGTCAATGGGAACATTGTACAGTCAGGCTGCAATGGCTGGTTTAAAACCCACAGTTACAGCAGGAAACACAGCACTGTACTCTAACAGTAGAGAACTGGAGCTCATTGTCAGGGACAAGCAGATTAATGGTTCCTATCTGCCATAATGGCTTTGGGGAAAATGAGCCAATTCAGATAAACTACAGGCAAACAGATGAACTTCTGCAGGCTTTGCTGAGGAAACAAACTCAGAAGTTATTTTTTGGGTACTTATTGTGATCATAAGAACGTACATTTGTCAGCAGCGATACAACACAGAGGTCTCAGAGCGGATTCTCCCGTCTAATCATAGACACCAAGCTCCTTGTGTGTTTGCCTTCACTAAGTCAGGTTAGAATCCCTCATTCCCTGATCGGAAGACAGAGCATTAAGAGACAAGGGGGTTCTGAATTGCCTTCAGGTCTTTCAGAGCAGATGTAAAGCACCAAGGACCTGAATCTCCTTCTGGCAGTGTCTGTGCTTCTCTATATGCTGCAGGGAGCCTGGGCTCACTAAGGTCTTAGTGTAGGCAGTCCAGGTAAGTGTCTAAACTTCAGCTGCATTAATCCCCTTTCTCCTTACATGGCCAGGCTTTGAGCAAGCTTCTAACTTGAGGAATCCTCAGCAGGGGCAGTCTTGCAGGCTGTGTTTACCAACAGAGCTCAACACTGGACAGCATTCCTTGTAGATCAGAGGAAGCCTGGACACACTTTGGAGCCCAGGCATCCTTTAGAGAGGCTGTGCTCTGCGCTACTGCCCTCAGCTGACTTCCCTCTGGAGACTTTAAGTAGCTGCAGTTTCTCTTCCTCTGCTCCTGGGGATGCTGTTGGGGCTGCACCACTTTAAGCAGACAGGGATTTGTGAGAGGCAATATATATAGGGTGGGAATCCTGCCATCACAGGATTTCAAGTGTCACATAGGACTCAATATGTAGCCAAGCAGTACTCATCTATTCATCCAAATTGAAGGCCCTTTGAGCAGTTGGCAGCTGCTTTTCAGCTTTATGTTCGTGTGCAGCATCTCTGGTCTCTAACAACCCATTCAGGTCAATACTTGTGCAGAAAGGCACAGAGAGCATGGCACATTAAGTGAAATTAAGGCTCAACAATGTCCTTAGGAGGTCAATGCTCCCGCTGCTGGATCAAGAGTGGGTTTAAACAAATGCAAAAGCAAGTTGAGACTTGGAGCTGGGGACAGATCTGTAGCACACAGGGAGTTGGTGCCAGCCTCTTGTATCCATTGGCTAAGACTGCCCATTGCAGCAGTGATTTTGGCTTCCTTTTCTGAGAAGCACCCATTCTTCAGTGCTTCCAGCAGCCTTCAGCAGGCAGAAACCCCAGAGGCTCCAGCTGGGCCTCCAGCTTGTTCCAAAAACTGCTCTTGGTTGAAACTGAATTACAATGTTTTGGAAAACTGGAATATCCTTGTCTGTGTCCCTCACAAAACCCACAGGGACACGCCAAGAAACCCCAAAGACTCAAACCAAACAAGCACGTTCCAAAATAACCCGATCCGCTGCTAAAGCGGCAGCACATGCTGTTCCAGGAATATCCTGAAGCTGCCGAGCAGCTGTAATTGGGGAAGAGCAGAGTCAAGCCACCCTCTCCAAGTTCCCCTGTGGCAGGAATCATGGAATGGTTTGGGTTGGAAGGGACCTTGAAGCTCATCCAGCTCCATCCCCTGCCATGGGCAGGGACACCTTCCACTATAGCAGCTTGCTCCAAGCCCTGTCCAACCTGGCCTTGATGATAATAAACACCCTTTCTCTGTCCACCCTTCAACCCCAAAGAACAGATCAGCTTTGGAGAGCTCTTGCAGGATGCAGAGAGCACAGGGCCAGCGATAGAGGCCAGCCAGGGAACCTCTTTATGTCCACCATATGGATTCCAGCCATCTTGATGATGGTAGCTAGAAATGTATTGTTATAAAGACTTAGAAAGCCTTTTTGCTTTAATAACTTGAAAGTCACATTAAGAAGCCTGTTATTAAGGCACAGCTTCCTCTCAACTCCTCAAGCAGGCGAATACATCTGAATTATTACAGTTGACAGTGAGCATCTTATTTTGGCTCCCTTGTTAATAGAGCATAACAATGTGGAACCACACAATTACATACTGTTTCTTCACTGGTACACAGAATGCACACGTAGGGGGTCAGAATTCGGGTTGCACAGGTAACCACAAAACTGGCATTTTCCAACTTTGACTTCTTGTTTTCCAAACTAAATAACACTTTCAGGGCAGTGGAATTCTATACATAATTATACAGAGTGCACTAGTACCATCATGAATGGGGACCCCATTGAGTTGGCATTATACAAACATACAGGAGATACGTTAGACAGGAGATGGCTGTCTTGAAACATAGAGGGGCACTTTCAACCTCTCCCAGCACTACCACTCTTCAGGCGTGACTCAGTGACAGCACGTGGTGGGATTTTGCAGTGTGTTTTTATTGCTCTGAGGGCTCTTTGTGCAGAAATCTCATGCTGATCTGTTAGTCATCCTGAATGAAATTGCTTCATTTGCCAGCGCAAATGATCATTGAATTCTTTAGGTTGGAAGAGATTTTTAAGGTCATCAAGGCCAACCATTATCCCAGCACTGACAACCCCACCACTAAACCATGTCCCTAAGCACCACCTGTACATCTTTTAAATCCCTCCAGTGATGGTGACTCCACCACTGCCCTGAGCAGCCTTTTGGGGTTTGTACCCACTAACCTGAGCATTTTTTGTAGTGCTGCTGAGAAAGAGACAAATAGGATGACAGAGTGTTTGCTATGGAAACACAGTGATGTGTCACAACCATAACAGCTCTGAGGTCACAGAACTTCCATCAGAAGAACACGCTTGTTCGAGAGCTGCCATACAAACGCTTCCAGGAAGCAGCTTCCTCAAAGAGTAGCACATGAAGAGAGGAGGAAGGTGAGCTGTGAACCAGATGAAAATCATCATTCTAAAACAACAGCAGCTTTAGGGTTTGTTATACAAGTCAGTCAGCGCAATCGGGGTCAGTGCAATGCGAAGAACACATCACCCGGTGATACCATGTGGGCAGCAATGAACCTGACATGACATTTATTAGCAGTGGGTAATGCATCTGTACTGCTGCTTTCTCCTAGAAAGGAAATTGGGGTGGTAGCAGGGGAGTTCAAGTGTGCCTGTTTTGAGACTCTGCATTTATGATGAAAGAAATACTGGTTAGCAGTACTGGAGATTTAGACAGGGCTAAGAACAGCCAGAAGGAAGAAGGCTTACAAGAAGGAAGGTGGCCATGGGGCTAGGATTACTTAAGCTCACCAGATCTGGAATTTTAGCCTCTTTGTATCCCAGTTCCCTACCTGAAGTACTCATTAAATACACAAACTTTCTCAACACAGATCAAGAAAAGCATGTAAGTAAATAGGCAAAGCCAGGTAGCTTGTCTAAGGACAGATGGATAGCACCTAAATCTTCAACAAATATACCCGAGTTCTTTAATGTCCATAACACACTAAGCTCCTGATCTCAGCAGCTCTGGATGTAAACCCAGCAGAACTCAAGCTGTAGAGGTTTAGTGCAGACCAGAGACATCCTTAATTTTTCATGTTCTGTTAAGGAAAAAAGCAAAGGGCAAACAGAACAATTCATATTGACATTGGGAGCCGGGAGTCCAAAGGGCTGAATCAGCTCTGGGGTTCCAGGGTGTGCCAGTGCCACCTGACAGGGTTGACGGGTCATCAGGTCAGTGTGTATACAGTGACACAGATTTCAGCTACACAGAGAACATCAGACTCCTCTTAGTACCTGCTCCATGAAATCCTCCACAGAGATAGAGCTTCCCTTCCACGGCACCGGCGCAGGTGGAGTTTGTCCGTAAGGAGAGGAGGGGATACGGCATTGGAGGCCCATCCCTCCAGAAGTCTCCATCAGGGTTATAAATCTCCACTGCATCAAGGCATTTTCGTGTCTGTCCTCTGTCGTGACCGAGGCATCCAATTCCTCCTGCAAAAGACACAGGTCAAACACAGCGGTCCCAGGCTCTGCTGAAAGAGACATTGCTGGCAGCATCACTTCTGTGTGCGTGTCCTCATCTCCCTCCCTTCCTTTTCCTTTTGCAGCTCCAGAAGTCTGTGAGAAAGTAAACTCAAAGCAGAAGGTACCGCGCGTTATCTACAGACATCAAAGCAAGATCCTCTCTGAAGCCTTGTACCAAAGGAAGGGCAAGCAACATGCCTTCAGAACGCAAAGGTATTTTTGTCTTGTTCTCTGCCTATATAGTAGAAACTGTCATGACCACTTGTTCTGGGTGCTGGACAAATTGGTTTATTATTCACTTGTAATGGATCAAAACCTATTTTCTAAGTACAGATAGTGGATTTGACCCTCACATTTTACCCAACAACCACCTGGGTTTGTTCCTTACTTGTCTTCAATAAAAGAAAAAGATTACACCCACTTCTGAAGGGAAATCAACTTCCAGAAACAAACCCATCCAATGTGCAGGAATGTCAGCTGAGTTACTTGTGAGGAGCGCCGCTGCTGAAGGCTGAATCAGGATGCTCAAAGTCTGTGTGCAGCATTAAAACAGATCCCAGGTTTCATGTGCTGGGACACACTGCAGCAGGCTGCAGGCATACCCGAGGTCTCAGTGCGCACTGGGAACACCATACACTGGAATCAGCGTGAACGCTGCCTTTCCAAAGCCTTTCCTGTGATCAAATCCAGCTTTGGAACCCACAGCCCCTGCGTCTCTAGAATTAACACGCTGACGTACCCTCACAGGTTTCCCATCTGTGCCAGTGGACACAATACCCTGTAATGAGCGCTGCTGGCACTCTGAAGCAGTTCTTTTGTGCATGTGTGTGTGACCACTTTTAAACATAAAATGACTGCAATACACAAGCAGTTTCCATATGGAGCCTTGCTCCCCAGATACACGTGTAGGACTGCTCACTTGTGCAAATCCAAAATGCATTATGTGGCATGTAATTATGCCTTTGCATATACAAATGGAAGAGCTGAAAGTGTAACCTCTGCAAGGCTGGTGCAGCTGCTTTTAAAGTCTATTGCCCCTAGTGCTGTGAGGCTGATCTGTGAGAGAAATGAGCCCCTGGTACTACAAGCTTTACTTGCATGTGGATGCCCATCTACCTTTTAGTATGGGCTGTATTTCTTCAACCTTTTCTGCATTCTCCAGAGGTATTTGCAAGAGGCAACTGCATGTAAATGGGGACCACAACACTCCAGATTTGCCATTACTGTATTCCTGATCTGTATGTTAGAGTTGGGTAAAGATGAGAGCAGTTATCCCTGCACCAGAGCGGAAAAATCAGAAGCAAATTCATTGTTCATTACCACCAGCAGGAAGCTTTCCTCCCTCTGAAGTTAACAGCATTTGGTTCAGTTCAATATTTGAATCTGAAAACCTTAACTTGGTTTGGTTTCCAGCTCCTTTTCCATGCACAGCAAATCTTTACTTGCCCTAATACCCACCAGCAAGGTCCTAGCAGTTTGTATTAGGTTCTCCTACAGGTACTGAAACAAGTTCTCATTACCAGCTCAACACCCACAGCTAAGCAGCATTTGCTCTTATGGACTCCTCCTTGGAAGCTGGATTCTCCTCAGAGAACTGAGAAGAGCAATAATCGTGGTCATTGAATTTTGCTAACCATTTCCATGCCCAAAAGGGAGCTGTGTGCATCCCCATGCTGAGCCATTCTTGCACAGGAGTCTCTCTAAACTATTCCTTACGACTGTTTAGAAACAAGAATAACATTCAGATCTACACTTATTATTGTATTATATTCAGACTTTTACCCATTACTCTTTATGCCAGGAGCATTACCCTCTTCTATGCAGCGTTCTCCACAGCTCCTTAATGGGTTATAAGAGTGATGCCACCTTAACAACAGGAGAATGTCCTTGAATTCCCCTAAATTTACCAAGAATATTTTAAAGGGCTAATCAGATTTTTTGACTGAGAAAGCAATTTATTGCTTATCACAACCTTTGTGATTCCACAGCATCCTTGGGTAAAATCACAGCGAGACAGTTTGCTGCCAGGGTGTGGGCACTCTACACAGCGCAGTGCAATGTAGAAAATGATACTCAAGGCAGTTTTAACTGGGAACGAGTAATATTAAAGCTCCCAACAGATGGATTTGATCTGTTCAGAAGACAGTTGTGTGGTGCCAAAGACAGGCTGCTGCTGGTTATCAAGCCAGCCTATTTTACATTAGCCCAGGTGTTGCTGCACACCACTAGGAACATGCACTCACCCATAAGAAAACTCTTCATAGGAAGAATAAGAAAGCATCTTGTGCAATCAGAGGACTAACCGGTACCAGTTAGGGAATGCATTTGGCATGTCAGAGTCAAACAGAAACAGCTTTGCTGATCCCCTCAGTATTTCAAGTGGACCAAATGCCCCAGAACTCTTCTAGAGCCATAATCGCTGTTTATTTCTTAATGTATTTTTATTGCCTGTTTCTAAATGGAGTAACTACGGAGGATGGTTCAGAAAGAACAGAAATAATCAGGTACAATGCAGCACAGGCAGTGACTTACTCCAATACATTCCCAGTTCATGGAGACATTCAGCTGCCAATACAGGGATCTCACCCCAACACTTTTGCTGTATGAAAAGAAACAAGTTAAGAAGTAATTTCCTAATGACCTATTGGAGCATCTTCTGACAAGTTCAAGAGCTGCAATGTCTCAAAGTGCTTGTGGAATAGTCGCTGGATGGTTTGAGCAACTTAAACGTACGTAACCTCCTTTAATCCTGCCATTATCTTTAAGCAATTTAAACGTAACCTCCTTTAATCCTGCCATTATCACAGACTGACCTGAAGCTACAAGGTACCTCCCTTTAATTTATACCCTTCGCAATTGTTTCAGATAAATCCAATTTCATGTGCAATTTACAACAGGGGCAAAGCCAAGTTCTCAGCCAATAGGAAGTAAGAAGGAAAATCAGATGGGAGCAAAGTTTCATTTTCCAGCTTGGAAAGCCAGTATTCTGAAAAAGAAGAAATTAAGGATTCCAATGTCCTCTCCCAAAGCAATGCTAACCCTGAGATATTGCTAACAAAGGAATCCGAGGATATTAGACTCTGCTTCGCTGTGCTCCCTGCTGCAGTAGTTGAGAAATACTGCTGTGAGACAACACTTTAATTCCCCTATGGAGGCTGATGTCTCAGGCCTCTTCCCAAAGAACTGAACACACAAATCAGGAAGAAACCCAAAATCTCCGCTTTAAATCAAGTCACATCCGCAGCAGAGTGGAGGAACCTCACGTTACCACCACCATCCGTCACGTAGTGTAAATACCACGTGAGGCTTCAAGTTGGCTGTGTCAGACAATTCCGGCTGCTTTGTGCTGCATCCCTCATGGCTCCAGATCATCCTGTCCCACTGGCTGCTCCATTCAGGTTTCTAAAAGCATTAGGAGCACAAGGGGAGACATTTTACAGCGCAGACCATAAGGATTGCCTTTGTTTCATGTTCTCTGGCTACACCAGCTGAACAAGCGAGTTCATGCTCTGCTCCTAAAGCAGCCCCTACATAAAAAGGGGATAACCTATAAGATGCTAAGGGAGAGTGCACTGTAGAGCTCTGCCCTCTTAGCTGACTTTAGGTCATTTGGGGGAGACTCTTGTGCCAAGCAGCCCACCTGCAGCATGTGAACCTGTACTTGGGATTGTTCCTTAAACCCTCCAGAGCTATGGATGGGGTCATTAAAGCACAAGTGCTGTGACACAACCTCCCAGAAGCCCTGACAGGTATCCAAAGGGCAGCAGTTGCTATTCCCATGCCCATTCTGTGATGGAATCTGGGGAGGTTCCTTCATTAAGCCTCACTCCCCTATCTCATCACAACCAGAGCAGGTGAATTCAGCACCACCTGGCTTAGTTCTCTGCAAAAAGCCCAATTACATCCCGTCAGTGCAGGGCGAAGATGGATTTCTCAGTGGGAGTTTTGAACATTCCTGTCATTTGCACATTGATCACACCAGAGGATTTAACCCCCAGACTCAGCCCTGCCCCCTCCCCTTACAGATACACCCTTTCAGCACATTAGGCTTTTCACACAATGCACTTTCCCTAGGAGATGTTTCAGATGCCACTGAAGGACTAAAATAAGCCACCTTTGTGTTCCCAAAGCCATTAATGCTTGAGAGCTTTCCATATCACGCCTGGATGACTCTGCAATCAAACATACTTTCAAGGGCACTCTGCAAGCAGTGGTTCTAATGGACTTTAAATTTAACATGGAGCTCCATTAGCAAAAGAAATATATAAATAAAATACATGATCTTTATTAAGAAATCAGGATAGAGGAGCCTTTGAAGCAAGGAGGCAGAGCAGGGTAGGTGATGCGATTAGCACATCTCCAGAATCCCAATGAGGAAGGGCTCTGTGCCCTGCTATACCCACACACTGCTTGTAGCTGGCTGAAGGCAAAGCAGATCACTCTGGGGAGGTCAGCTGCCTGTCCCTCACCCCACACTCATCAGAGAGGACTGAATGCAATGCGAGTCACATGAGTTCTAATAACAGAACAGCCTCCCAGCACTTGAGGGGGGACGGCAGTGAAGTGGGAAAGAGTCACTGGTAATCATTAGTTCAGCAGGTGCAAAGGAAATAAGTACCTTAGGTATAGCTGTGTGTTTCTATAGGAGTGAGATTGACATGCAGTTGTATTGAAAGAGATAAGGAACATTCCGACCTATGTGTGCTCCTGCTCGTGTCAGGAGTTGCAATGAGGTGAACTTCGAGGTCCCAACCCAAACCATTCTGGGATCCTATGAACCCACATCACTGCTACTTGTTGAAGCAGGCAGTAACACAGAGCAGCTGCACTTCCAAGCCTCCTTCACACCAAGCTCTTATGCAGCTAAATTTGTCAGCCAGCTGAGTCCCACATGGACAATTCCCCCCCCAGAATAGGCACCCAGATCCATGTCTACTCATTGTATGAGCAGGAGGGCTGATCAAAATGACACCTACAAGGTGGCTGGTGGTCCAGAAAGGACTGCAAAGAGGTTATGTGCTCCATTGACTGGAGCAGGGTGGTGGGAACCTCTGACTATCGGACTTCACACCATTTAATTTGATTCCCCCCACTAACAGACACATGAAACCTGCCATGAACTGCAGCCTCTCAGCCAGGGCAGTGCATTTGGGAGCAACAAGAGCAGAGCTGCTTCCAAAGGCAAGGTGACCCAGGGAATGAACTCACCATCAGGGCTCAGCTCCACACAGCCAGAGGCAGGCAGTTGCAGAAGGTCCTACCCACAGCTCTCAGGCAAAGGCAATGTGATGAGAAAGGACTGATCTCTCCCACGCCTGTGTTTAAATGATGCTCCTAGACCTATGGGCAGAGGGTGTGGGTGGAGTTCCCAGGTGATGCTGGTCAAGGATGCTCAAGACCTGTTAGTGCCCTCAAGGCACTGACACCGTAGTTCTTTATCATGTCATTAAATCACAGATCACAAACCCCAGCAACACATATTCTTCCTATAGCCCTTTGAATTTTTATCAAAAGAACCTGGGAAAAGGGTGGTGGAAAAGGAGCAGCAGTAATTCCCCAATAAGCAAGTGAAATCTAAGCCTTGCTTCCCATAGAATAATTCACTATTAAATTGATCTCTGGGATGCACAATGGATTTAATAGCGCTAATCTCTCACGTAATGTTTCCCTTCATTACTCTTCAGCAGCACTCAAGCTGAGAGGCTCAGCACTGATGCTGCGCTCCCATTCCCTGCAAAGCAGGGCTGGTGCCTGGGGAAAGAAGGGAGCCATAAAGCTAGCCCTGGCAGGGGCTTCCAAGGGTGAAACCGAGAAGCGCTGTCATTCTCTACTAACACATTGCCTAGCAGATGAGGTCATGCAGCTTGTGGAAGGCATGAGGGCAGAGGACTGATTAGAAGCAGGGCTATAAAAACAAAACATTGTCTTCCTAAACATGGTCAGTGCTTTGGTTCCAGCCCCTTTTCACCTCTAATTCCTTGTTCTCATTTCCTTTGATAACCCCTAAGTCAGCAGCGAGCATTTCTGATCTCCTTTATCACGCCAGATTTTTGCCTCTTCTGCTCCTCTCTGCACACAGGCCCTATGGAGGCTGTTGCACAGGTGTAACAGAGCAGGATCAGGCCCATGAGCTGCTACTTGTCACAACTCCAAAGCATATTTATAGGCATGTTTAGTTTAGAGGAAGGTGTTATTCAAACGCACAGTTAATACTCCAGCAGGAACGTGAAAACGTCTCCTTCCAGCCCTTCCTACACACGCTTTCCCTGCCAGAGACACCCCAAAGTACATATTCAAACAGGTATTTTATGATGGAGGCATTCAGGATTTAATTGAACCCCATTTAACTGCTTACAACTTCTAAAAGAAGCTCTTAGCAAGAGCTCAGGGGGAAAACAAGAAGTTGTGAGAGGTGAGATGCCAGGCTGAGGAGGATAAACAAAAGTTCCTTGTTCCTAAATCCCCCAATGGGCTTTCTCATTAACATCCTTCTATATGTTCTTATTTATAAAGCAGGAAGTATATAACATAACCCCCCCCCGTCACGGTGTCATGGTGATACAACAGGTTTTACCGGTGACCTGCGTTTCAGTGTGCTTTAACAGAAGCTAATGACTCTGGCATTCAAACTGATTTATGTGGATAAATTGTCCCAGTTTGTGTGTTGCCTATCGGAGGTTTTCAGAGCCTGAGCTGGAAAGGATATTTTTTTAAGCAAGAGATTAAAATGTGTGACCTTAAATAGAGCCCTCCCATCTGGTTTGCTCCTGTCATTAAGAACACAATACCGCTCTTTCTTGGGCTTTCCAACCAATATAGTTATGTTCCTGGGAAAATATGGGGAGAAAGAGCTACGACCATCAAATGGGATGAATAGGAGAAAGGATTTTGAGCCTCAGGAAATGCTGTTCATTTACTTTATGAGGATTATGTACACTGTATAAATAGCATGCGAATCTCTAGGAACATTACATGACAAACAGACAATTATACTGCAGGATTGCTGATTCAGACCCATAGTACAGGTTCCTAAACAATGCTGTGACTCAGACCAAAACCTCTCTTTTATTCCTCATTTTTCCTCCATCAGAGTGACTCTAGAATAATTCCATTGAAGTGATGAGGGTTTTACATGCTGGAACTGGCAATTAGGCCGGGAAGGGGGTTTGGGACAGTGACTGTGTATACTCTGTTCTGTGCCAACAGAAATTAACACTTCAAAGGCTGAGTGGCTGAACAAAACTAGCCTAACACAACCCAATTGAGAGCAGCAGAATACTGACTACAGATTTACACGTATATGGGCGAGAGCAAAAATTAGACTTGTATATCAGTGTCTGCTACTGCATCCTATTCAAAGCTAGTGTTTGCCTTTTGCTTCAGATTTATGACAGAAATCACATTCAGAGACATTGGAGAGGATGAACTTCCTCTGCAGTGATTTTTCATTTGTGCTCTGGGGTTCCACCGAATCCTGAACGTGCTGACACGTGTATGAACTGTACAGGAAGGCAGAGATCCTGCCTGAAAGAGCTGACAAACTTCATTTAAGGACATTGTTTTCCAGAGCCGCTTGAAAGAAGTCTCATCTCTCTGCAGCATCTTTATGTACCAAGCCAGAGCTATGTATTTATTTCATGTTTGTATTCCTGGGAAGCAAGGCTTAATCATGGCATACAGAACATATCTTGCATTTACCCATTTCCACCTTGTCTCCCTTCCTTCTCCTTCCTCTGCCCCCACATAGGTGCAATATACAGGATGCCCATGGAGGCTGTGCAGATGAATCTCCATTTCCACCTATACTGTTAAAGGTGGATTTTAAGCAGTGCATTCACAGATAGAATTTGTTGACAAATCATTTTTGGCTCAGTGTCAGGTTTGTCTTTCCATTAAAAATGAGTTCTAATGTTACTTGATTTCCTAAGGAAACAAGACTTGTGCGATTACCCTCCCTACACGTCTGTTCTCTACCTGCATTTACATTATTTTCCTGCCTTTCATAGCTTTAGCACTTCTTGGCCAGTTTCAATCAAATTTACAGATTTATGGACATTAAAGTCCTCTCAAGATCTGTGAAACAGGCAATCAGGAGCTATTTATAGCACACACGGATACTCCAAAGAAAAGGAGTTTAAAAAGCAAAGTCTATTTATCTGGAGCACTAAACATTCCCTTACTTTAAGCTACGTATATTGAGGAAGAAAGAAGTGATGAGGGGGGGAAAATAACTTGAGAAGAATAATGCCCATTTAGCCCAACATACTTTGTCCTACAGGACTCAGCGCAGGGTGAGATATTTCACTTCGCAGAGGCAAATTGCTGTAAAGAAGCACAAGTTAGGTGCTATCTGTTCAAAATCTGCTTCCTCTTACCCAAGACATAAATCTCGCTGTTGACTACGGCTGCGCTGAAGCGGTACTTGGAGTACTTCATCGGTGCTCTTTCTGTCCATTTGTCTTGGCCTGGGTCGTACCGAAACGTCCTGTTGCTTAATCGATCCGGCTCATCGTCAGGCAGATCCATCTGTATGAAATATGACAGCCATGTAATAATACAACATCTGGAGCCCTCTGCACATGCCTGCATGCAATTAATCACGGCAGACAGCTCGGCAGATAAATAACATAACCACATCAATTATAGCTGCAAAGTGATTCATGCTCCCTAGGGTTTAACAGCACCCAGGGCTTGTGGCTGGGAGTGCACTGGGGAAGGTAAAGGAGTAAGATGTCATCTATATCCTGCAGTAATAAAGCTGGGGATTTGGGTTATAACAATGCATTCGTGGGACTTCCATGAACCCATCCATGGGTTCTATCTGTGCTTGAACATACTTTTTATCACAAGGCTGCTTTAAAGTCCTAATAATAAAGGGGAAACCAGTCTGACATCTTTCTTCCTGCTAAAGGTTGAAATCTATTCCCACTATTATTCAGTCCATACTGTGATTCTTTCTCACTGAGGCACTTTGCTGGCATTTCTCAGGCCTCTACATATACATAAGTTATTCTCCAGTCACTTGTGTGTTTATTTAGTCAGCCTAACCAGAGCAATGTCGTTCAACTGCTGCAACTTCAGTAGCTTTTATAATAAGTTCCTACCCCCCGCTAGTCTGTGCTGCCATAATAGTCTTTTAGTACTCCTACTCCTCTTGTTCTCTCTAATCTGCTTCCCCTTTATCTGCTTGTCTTGTATGATGCAGGGAACTCAGATTATGTTTTCTGAGTACGACACCCTTGAATGTAAGCAGTAGGCTGTGGGGGGAGGATCCTGACATATTTTGGGATGAAAGGTTCCAGGTAGAGAGAGTGAGGAGGAGAGAGCGACTTTGCTTGCTTCTGAGGGTGGTATATGTGTTCTTGTTGCCTTTGTTATTATTCATTCCCAACACTAATGTTATGGGCAAGGTAGTAGAAGGCAAACTGGAAAGTAAATGCTTAGTCCTTTGGTTGCTCCCTGTAAGTGCCCAGGGGCATGCTCTTTCTCTGTGGTGTGAAACACTAATCTATTCAGTGAAAGAGGGGTAAGCTGTGTATTTTCAACACAGGGTAAGCATCTACCTAGGAGCAGGCACCATTTGGCATGCTGTAAATTCACATCCTACCTCATTTTCATGGTAACATTCACCTCAGAGCGCACCTTCTGCTCTTTATGTACAGAAAACATAACACCCAGCAGCCCTCCTCTCTGTCTCAAGGGCCAGTTTTAAGAGCTCCCAGTTACCAAGGCTGGAGTCACTTTGGTTTTCAACTCCGCTGGCATCAGTGAGGCTGGACCGATGCTAAGCCAGAGCAACGCTGCTGTGAGTCAAGCCCTTGCCCTCCTACGCTGTCATTTGATGTCCTGGCTTGACTTTGCCTTGTCTTGTTTCAATTACAAAGCTGAAGTGGGACGGGAACATGTATTTATCTCTGTCCTGTAATGGACACACACATTTAGGGCACTCCATCAGTGCTGTGCCGTTGGTATTTGTTCAGGATTGACAGAACATTCAGTGCTTGAGCACAGGGCCAGCTCCTGGCTCGAGGAGCTGATCTGCTTTCACAGTGCAGCTGTGGTGGCCCCAGCTCTACAATCACTACATCTGGCAGGTGAGTGGGGAGCTGCATGGTACCCATCATCATGGTACCCATCAGAAATCAGCGCTCTGCAGTGCTGGTCTTAAAGCGTGCTTTTGGAGAGCTTTAGCAATTTGTTCTGATCTCTTCAGGTGCACCCTCATCTTAAAAAAATATGGGGTTTAATCTATTACTGTTAATCTGCTCATCTCAAGCTTATTTATACATAACCTCAGACTCCATGATTGTTTTAGATAGCACTGGATGGCAGGTATCCCCTTCAGGCATTCTCAAGATGCCTGTATTGTTTTTTAAAGCCATTCTTGGCTCAATATTCTGACTTCTAAGCCACTTTTTCCCCTTAAAATCTGTCCAGAGATCTATTAAGCAAGACAAAGCTGGTTGTCTGACTGCAGCATCCATCCTTGTTATATGACGTAGCTTTCAGTTCAAGTTTTTTCACAGATTGTTTCTCCATGAAATATTTTCCTGTTTTCATCCTTTAAATAGTGAGTTATCCTCGCTCAGGTGTTTCATTGTCAGAAACACCCTCTGATCTTCCTGTTGTCTCCTTTGGGAATTCCTGCACTCAAAGCATCCAAAGCAGTGGAACTCTTTGCTGATGCATCTCACTTTTCAGTACTTTAAACAGTAATTTATTTCAAGAGAACACAAAGCAATGAGATGTGATGACAGGCAGAACATGTTGCTGTTGGCAATAGGATTACAGATGCTCTTCTTCATTGTCAGGTAAATGTGGGGCTTTATCTTGAGTGCTCGAATTTAAGCTGCGTTGAGAAGTAAATAAGAATGGGCTACACTCTTAACACTAAGATCTTTTACACTGGGAGCAACTGGAGAGAGCAAGCACTGGTCTTAACATCCATCTTCCTTGTAGCCTAGGCCTCTATATTCCCTGCTTTACTGAACCTGGTGTCTGTGGTCCTGCTGAAAATTGCTGTTAAAACTTAACATGGCCAAGCAATGAAACCTAAACAAATGAATGGATCAATTAAAGGAATCTGTGTTCCAGAGAATACAATATAATGAAAAATCAAATCAATGAATGTTAGTTACCCAAGGAAGCTTCCTGGGGAATTGAGCCGAACTTCAAATTTCATATATAGATCTGTCCCTGGAATTTACCTGTGTACACGCTTCTTGAGACAGGGCTCAGTTAGGGGCCCCTGTATGATTTAAACACCATCATTTAATGACACCTAAATAAATTAAGAGAATAGTAAATAAGGAAAGGACAGGCTGGAAGCCATACTGACACAGGAGATGTACTTTAAGCTCTTGCTCACTGTGCACATCTCTATGAAAGCACAGCCCTTCCTGTGGTCGGAATTTACAGTGAGGATGGCAAATGATGGACATTGTTCTTCTTCATCCTGTTTGCTTTTCCTACAAAAGATGTTTAAGCAGAGAAATGGGGCTTTGGGCAACCTGCTGTCATGGAAGGTGTCCTTGCCTGTGGCAGGGGTTGGAACTGGATGAGCTTTAAGGTCCCTTCCAACCCAAACCAGCCTGGGATTCTATGATTCCATGAATGTGAGCAATATATCCTTCTGCTATGACAGATGTATTTTTCCTATGCAAGAAGCACCATAAAATTATACAACAGAGTTTGTTAGTGCACAAACAAAACAAAGTAACTGGCACATGTCTTAACCTGTGGTGTCCATCCACCCAGCACATAGAGCTTATTCTTCACTGTCACCACCATGTGGCAGGCTAATGGTACAGGAAGCGGTGCCGTGGTTCTCCAGGTGCCTTGCTCCATGGAATACTTCTCCACACTGTTTGTGACCAGATACTGATTTTTCACTTTCATTTGCCCTCCTATTACATAGAGATCGTTATGGATAGTGCCCAATGCGTAGAGTTCACGTTGCTCAGTGGTGCACAGGCTGTGCCAAAACTGGTTTCCTCTCTGGTGGTATCTGTAGGAAAACCCAAAGCTGTAAATGCCCTGGTTCACTGAGATCCCATCAGCCTGTTCTGAAACATTACCCCTTGATCATCAATGTTTCCTCAGACAATGGTGCAATGACAAGAGGAGCTTTCTCCTTCACAGAGTAGTCATAAAATTGAGCCCAATATTTGCAAGATCAAGTGGTTTTAGCATGAGGAGTCCTAAGCATCCTTTCAAAGATATTTGACCTCCATTAAGATAAGAAGTCCCTTATTTCTGCATGTGCTGCTCAGTCACAGTTTTGACTGAACTCAGTGGGAAAAGCAAGAGCTCAACACTGCTGAAAATAAGGCCATTTCATCTGCCTCAGTGTGGATTTACTTCCTTAAATTGAGGCATCTGTATCTGAAAATGCTGTCACCATGTCTTAATTTTATCTTTAATCCAGAAAAAAGTCTAGTTTTCTCTAAAATGTGTGCATCCGAAAAAGACACGAGTAAAACAGAATGGAGCTTAGAGCTGTCAATCCCTCTCCTTTAATCTCTGAAGTACTATCATCAACAGAGAAGTGTGTTTTCTCTGTCTTACTGGACTCCTTGGGCCATTCACTTGCCTCATTTCCCCCTGCTAATGACCTAGAAAAGAGCATCCCAGGAAAACACTGAGATTTCCATAAGGACAATAGAAAACCCACATAGATCGCTGTAGGATCTAATCAAGCTCATTTACACAGAGATGCCACTAAAGCAAATCCTTCTTTCGGGAGAAAAAGACATCAAGATTTGGTTGCATCTCTATAATTCAATGCTATGAAGATGAATTGTGACAAACTGGTTAATCAAAACCTCTGGGAACACTTTCAAGTAAAGAATGTTCTGTCTAATGGACTTTTTTGTTCCCGGAACCATTATTGGGATTTTAAATGCTAAAATAATACGGGAATTTGGGACTCTGGGTACACACCTATAAATTTCGATGTTCCTGGTCTTTTGTCTGGACATTTTGGCAGCGCTCGCCTCGCCTGCCACAATGATATCATTTTTCTCAGTCACGACACCAGTGCAAACATACCCTAAACCCTCCCCGTACTTTGGGGAGGAAATGAAGTAAGTCTTTTGTGTCGCAGGAGCGTAGCAAAAACTGGCATCTGCGTAACTACCGTGCCTTGACCTAATGCCGAGAGAGTTGTTGCCGATGCAGAGTAAGAGGTCAGTAGTCTCCATGCCATAGCGCAGGCTGAGGGAAGGGTGGCTGGAGAGTTTGATGGCTTTCAGCGCTTCCTCAAACATGTCATTGCATTCTGAATTGCACAGGATCATTGTGTTCCTTTTCCGGGCTTCCAGCAGAAAGGAAGGGCTGACAAGCACCAGTCTCACTTGCTTCAGGAGCTCAATGAGGTGCTCTTCACGTGATTTTCTGCTGTGTTTGACCCATCGAATGACAAGGTCCAGAATGTTCTCCTCCCTGGAAATATTCAGATCATCTGATTTTATGAGGGTCAACAGCTGCTGGAATTCAACCTCCAGTATTTCCTCCTGTAGGCTCACCTCAGCAAAGTGCTGATATAAATATTTCCTCGCCTGATCAGATAAATCTTCTGCCCCAATGTGGCTTGCAAAGTAGTAGATGCCCACACAGTTGGAGGCATCCATGTGGTCCATCATGTACTTCTGACACACACTGAAAACCTCTTCCATCTGCATGAAATAGGCAGCGAGCGCAACAGTCTGCACGTTGTGGTTGGTGAGGTGAAGCTCCGCACTGTACATGTAGGTGAGGAGCACGGCCACGCTCTCTGCGGAGATGTCATAGAGCACCACTTCCTTTTGGGTGCATTCAACCAAGCCACAGGTAAACATGGCTTTGAAATAGGGACTGAAGGCAGCCAGCACCACCTTATGGCAGGGGAATTTCTCACCTTCTGCAACTAGGACAATATCAATGATCTCTGCTGATTCTTTCATTCTCTTTACTTGTTCCAGTAAAGTCAAGCTGTGGCGCTGCTTTCTTTTCTCCTCAGCCTTATGATCCATGGTTGATCTCCAAACTTCCTGGTTTTAAATCTCAGAATTGAAGGTCTTCATCAGGAATGTTCCTAGAGGTAGAAGCGTAATTGGCCAATAAGAACAAATTATTGGGTAAATGAATAGTGTGTTAATGTCTAAAGATTGTCATTCTGTAGGGTGATCATCTGATATAAATGAGTGATGCATTAAAAGTATATAAATTTATGGTCTCAGGCTTAAGATCTACAGGACAAAATAAGATGAAAATCAACACTTTAATAATCAGGAACACCACCCCAGGATTTGTGATTATTTAAAGAAAATTAAACTTCTCCTGACTCATGTCATGAATCACCAATACACAACTTAGTCCTTAAGCTGTGGTATAACCACGTTTAAAACACATTGTAAACATGCTGTAAGTCACTTAATGAGACTATTCAAATGAGTAACATTCCTCACAGCTTCAATTCTTGTGGGACCAGGGTCTTGTGTGGCAGATTGAACTGGTTTTCTCAAGTCCCAGAAGCACCAGAAGTAGTCTGAGTTTCATTAAAGAAATATGCATCAACACAGAAAATGAGTGTACGAAATTCTTTGAAACCTTGGGTGCCAAATTAAAAGCCAGGCATGCTTGAAAACCAGCACTGCCTTGATTTTATCAATTCTTCCCATATTCCAAATCTGGAACTACAAGCAACAAATCTGAGAAATGAATCTGGGTTATAAATGGATTTGGAAGACAAAACATGAAATTCACAGTCTGAATGTGGGCCAAGCTCTGAGCTCTTCTTATGGTACTTTCAAAAATCCAAGGCAGTAAGTTCAGTACAAAATATAAAGTATTTCAAAATCTAGATTTGTTTTCTTCCTGGCTCCATTGGAATGAAATACTGCATTCAAGAAAATGTAGGTCTTCATCCTGAATCGACTGCCTCTGGAGCAGTCTTTGCAGTCAGTAGAAGCCTTTTATGGGATAGAAACTGTTCTTAGATGGCCAGTTTATTGCTTTCCCCTTGTGCTATTTTATCACCTTCTAATAGTCGTTCTTCACTGCATTTTGATAAAGGAACCACCCCATATCTCAAAGATTGTGTATTAAAACCACACACATCTTAAAGCAGACGAGCCTCAGTGTCTTTAAGCAGGATGTTTGCTCTCAACTGGATGAAAGCGTTAATAACCAGCAACGAGACCCCAATCCTGTTCAGCAATCTGACTAACCAGGGTTAACCAAAATGATCAGCTTCTCTCCTTTCTCTTAGTGATGTCAGAGCTCCGCACATCCTCCAGCTTTTCCAGAATGGACAAAATGTGCATTTCTAATGTGAAGAACAAGTGAGATGATTAATCATCATCATCTTTCCCAGACTTTTGTGCAGATCAGGAAGAAGCAGCGTATAGAACTCAGTTATGATTTCACTTCCTTTGCTGGTCACCTTTAAGTTTTCTTTCACTCTTAATTTCGCTTTCTTAAGAGCAACACTTTGTCCTTGATTACCCTGTTCATCGGATCTGTGAATGTTATGTGTTCATTTTCCAGTGATTAGGATATCTGGCACAACACGCTCACAGCCTTTTCTCCTCTCTTTCATGATTAAGACATTAGCAATAGGAATCTTAAAGCACAACGTAGCTCAGGCTGTTTCTGCACTACTGATGGATAACACCCACTACCCACTATGAAGGGCACTGCCCATCTGCACCCAGTGTGGGGTGATCTCAGTCCACAGAGCAGCTCTGCTTCCCCAGCCAGAGCTACAGGAGGAGCTTGGGCACCTTACACTGTCAAAAAGACGCTATTTGCCTTTCCTCATAGGAACGTACCTTCTTCCTCTCCTTGCTTTGCTAGCACACCAAGCTCCTGACTGAGCCGTACTCAACAAAGTCATGCTGTTGACTTGTATATAATTCTACTGTCTCCATCCTACAGCTGGGGAAACTGAAGCTTGAAGGTTAGAAAGAAAACAGGCTTAAAACCCAGGGGTGAGATCCTTTCATTAACTCCAGAAATTCATCCCTGTGCATTAGCTACAAACTTGTCAGTCCCCCCTGGCTTTTAGCAGTGTTTAGGTGAGGTCATTGGAAGGATATTAATATTCTCCTTTATATCACTGGAAAGACTATTAGAGGGTAATAATGAAATGGTGCTGCTTTGCTTTCCCTCTGGGTTACAGAGGCAAAAAGATGGTATATTGATATTAAAAGAAAGGATAAATGTGATACAAATATAATTTGCAGTGAGACGCTATACTGGGATTGTGCCAGGGGCTGGGTTGTCATTATAAAATCTCTATTGCAAGGCTCAAATCCTTTGTGATGTCCCCAGGAACTGAAATCAGAGTCACTGCCTTATTCAGAGGGTTTAGATGTGCTTTTCTTCTATTGTGAAGAATGAATTCAGGTGCAAATCTTCACTTGCTGTTACTTTACTTCAGAGCTGGGCTATTCATTTCCCTCCGGTTCTGCTCCTCCTTCAGTTTTCCCATCAGCTGGTTTGTTAGCTGAATTTCACTTTTCCTTGCCTTTGTGTCCTGAACCTCATGAAGAGTCACACGTAATTCCATGCGGGAGCTACAGCGCACGTTTTGGGAGGCAGGAGGGTGCTGCGTGAGCCGTTCAAAACATAAATAAGCAGACTGCTGTGAGCTCAGCTCTACGGCTTTTATGAGGCTATCGCACTATAAATAAATGCTGTCCTGGATTCTCAGTTACACTGCAGCCTCTTTGAACGGCCCCAGCGCAAAGGGACTGTAAACCAGATGGAAGGATCTCACCAGGAACTTCCCTTCACCTCTGGGGAAAAAAGCTACCTCGTAATTAGAGACATTATTTTGTCTGTACTTCAGTCTGGGGTATGGATTATTCCTGTCCTTTCCCCAATCCCAAGGAATCGCCTCTTTCCCAGCCATGGTGGGAGGGTGGGAGCTGCAGGACCTGGCCCAGAAGAGGTCACAGCTCCCAGCATGGAGTGCGGAGGCACCTCCTGCAGCCTCCTCTTCCTCTTCTGCTTTCTTTTCCTCCCTTCTCTGCCTTAATGAGGCAGCCCTGTGCTCAGCCTGCCTCCCTTCAGGTGCTGGAAGGTTCAGAGTTCAGGCACATCAAAGAGCCCATGCTTCTGCCTATGAATTATTTGTGCCTGCCTTGTTATCAGTAAGCCGAGAAGCAAACCTGTTAATTGTATGCATTATGACATTCAGCTGACAGCCACAGCGAGGCAGGAATTGGTACCCAGATGATAATAACGTTATAATCTCAGGGTTTAATGATGAAGGCTGTGCTGGCATTTCAGATCAAGATTTTAAACTATGCAAAAGGTCCTGCAGTGCTTTAGAAGGGCAAGTCATAATGCTCATCTTGATATAGGGAAAAGCTATAATAAGAATAAGATACAGAAAGACAGTTTCCAGGGAATTATAGATGTTCCTGTATCTCTAGGATAATGGGAACTACTCTCTTAATTCTGATACCTGGAAAGGTGCCTGAAGAAATTATTATGTGATTGGATTAAGAATTTAGAGGGTAATAAGGTGATAAAAGCAGCTATAGCACATATTTATCAAGACCAAATTGTGTCAATCCAATCTAATTGTCTTCATTTTTTCAGGGATAATAGGGGATAAATTAGACACTTCATCTTGAGTGAAATCACTGACATGGTCCTACAGGATATCATTGCAAATCGTGATGAAACAACTGACTAAAGCAACCTAAGTTGGTAACTGGCTGAAAAAGCAGGTTCAAAGAACTATTATCGATGATCAGACTGGGATGCATTTCTTGTCCATGGCCAGAGCTCTGTGCTGGAACGGGCACTCACAGTTTCAGGGAAGTCTTACTCTTTTGCTTTGATTTTGGTATTATTTCCTGAATTGATCTCATCCATTCTGCCCAGACAAAATGTACAAACTTGGGGCAGAACAGCAAGTGGGAGAAAATCCAGTTCCTCTTAGGAAATTGATGTCTGTATGGCTTGAGAGGGCACACAGGTAAGTGCTTCTAACAAATGGTTCTCTGTGACTATTAGACACCAGCCTGCGGATGTGTCTCAAGTATCACCATAACTACCAGCAGGCAGGGTACCTTTTCTGAGGTCTTCCATACTCTGTCAGTTGCTGGTTAATTGGAGATTTAGCCTGTTCAGGTTTTGAAAGGCATCCAATTAAGTTAAGAGTCCAAGTCTGGCTTGTGCTCCCTGTGCGATTCAGGAACTGAAGTGTCTGCATCACTTCTAAAGGTAGAACTTCAGCCTTACGTTGCTCAGGCAGTTCTAAAAGGTTTGCCAGGTGAGGTGATCTCCTTTGCATTAGTCAGAGAAGGAACTCTCCTTGCTCAGCCCTATCCATATCCCAGGATCAGCCCCATCACAGGTACATTTCAGGTCTCAATTGTTTTACTGCTGGCAGGGAAGGAGGAACTTTGAGATTTTGAAACTGGGAACACTACAAATCAAGTTGTGTCATTTGCCTGTATAAGATAAAGTCCAACAGCCCTTCTGAGAGAGATTTTAACTCTTTCTCCCTCAATCCCTGTGGCACCCTCTCTATTTTCACATACCATCTGATACTGAGGAGCCTGGGTCAAAGCAGCCTGAGGTCTCACGATATCCAAGCATGAACCAGCTCCTGCTGGGATGCGTGCTGCTGAGCATCCTCATGGGATGCCAGTTGCAGTCCATGAGTGTGTAAAAGGAGGCTCCCAGTGCAGAAGGACAGGCTGCTGACCTACAGGCTGCTGCTGTGGATGTAGACAGCTGTGGCAGTGCTGTGTGCATCACTGCATCCCTGCTGCTGGAAGCATCCCACTGCCTGCAGGCATCTCCACTCAGACTGCTACAGGCTGTCCTTCCTGCAGTAGCTTATTTGTTTTCTTTCTCATTTCATTGCTCTTCATTTAAAATAGAATTAAAGTGGGACTTAACACGGCTTTTGGGGCTGGGAGAAGGTCGACACCTGACAGGGAGGCTTCTAAGCAGCCTGCAGACCTGCAGAAACAGTGTTTGGGAGCACATTTGACCACCAGAGACCTGGATGTGCTTTGATCACTTTTCAAAGCCTTTGGGTGGTTTATGATTCTGGAAAGATTTGACAGTTTGAGCTCCGTTTACTGCCAAGACAGAGGCCTGGATGTGGGATTGGATTAATATTGATCCTATCTCAGCAAATACCAGGCTTTTTTCCCCTTTCTTTAAACTGTTATAGATTCATGGCAAAAATCAAAGCAGCTGAAAATGAGAGACCCCGTGGGCCACCTTTGCAAATGTGCCTTCACCCGACCTTAATCTCACTCTGATTCAAAGCCCAGTGAAGTCAGTCAAAAGAAACCCACGATGTAAGTGGAAAATGGATGTGGCTCTGCTCCCAAACAAATGCCTACAAACAAACCCCAGTCTGAGCCAATTATGTGCATTAATTGCATGAGAAGAATAGAAGCTAAATATATGCCTGCAGAGCCCAGTTCTTTTACAGTTCACATGTGCAGATCGTTTTTCTTATGTATCCAACCTAATTGAAATGGCAAAGTGCTCATTCACAGAAGGAGGATGCACAAGGTTTTTACATACCCAATGACAGATGCCAGCAGAAGGAAAATGTGATTCTAAAACCTATTTCAGCAGCTCTTTAAGCAGCCTGGCAAAGATCTTGGCGGTTTCTCTTATTGCATTTATCTCAATGTACTGGTGAGTGTAGGAAAGGCTCACTTTCTGGAACAATTATATCAGACATTGTAAATGGGACCATCACAATCAGAAGTAACTTAATTTAATGATTTGGTGGAAACTAGGGGCCTTTTTCTGCATTTTGCAACAGAAAAGGATGTGAACTCTAATTGCTAATATTTACATGAAGCCCTGAGGTAGGGATCCGTTTGTTGAGCAATGGTATGTAAAAGCCTCAATATCCCTATCACTCAGCAGTGAAACTAAAATAAATTACAAGTTGTAAACCCTGATAACTTGATGCCATCATTTCATAGCTACTGTTCAAATCCAGCCTTCCCCATGAAATCCTCTAGGTTTGATTTCAATCACTACCAAGCAAATATCTGGGTATGTCCATACCCACAGTAAAGAAAACTCACAGCAACCCATGGCAAGGACACAGTATCACCTCCAAAATACCCCTGCACTAACACACATATTAGATACCTATAAATCTTTAATCTCCATTAAACCCTCATATTAAAAATATTCAGGCTATTGACGGTGCCAGGCACATATAAATACCTTGATGGAAGAATCAGAATCAGACTGATTTGGGTTGGAAGGGACTTTAAAGCTCATCCAGTTCCAACCCCCTGCATGGGCAGGGACACCTTCCACTAGAGCAGCTTGCTCCAAGCCCCAGTTGTTCCAAGCTTCCTTACTGGAAACAAGCCTAGATGTTTGCAGGCTTGCAGAATATGCAAAGACCCCCTGTGCGCAGACCTCAATCACTGAGATTCCTGCATCCATAGGCTGATCCTATTTCCACACTGCTGGCAAACCCCATATAGCTGCAGAGAGACCCCAATTTTGACATTGTTTGGGGATTCCCATGCTAACTTTGCAACTAATCTCTCACATTTCCTTAATGAACTGGACAACAGACACCATAAGGAACTGAGAGGGCATCATTTTTGGCACCAGCAAGAGGCTCTACAGCTCCTTCCCCAGTATCTGTAAGGGTTCCCCAAGGCACACACCCCTGCCCACAAATGTCCCAAACACCCAGCACCCCAAAGCAACCATTCTCATCCAGCACCAAATTCCCTTCCCTTTCCTGCCCTTAGTGGGGATTAAATGTACCTTTCTGACGCCGGGAGCAGCAGGTACCTGTGAGACTGTGTGGGAGAGAGAAACAGGGACCTCACACAGCAGCACAGAGCTGCTGGTAAGCACAAGGTGCCAGGGCTATAAATAGCCAGTGCTGGGCTCCTGGCTGGGATGAGGAGCTGCTTTAATATCATGCACAGGGGTACATAAGGACACACTGAACCAGAAGAGATGCTGTTGCATCTCTATCTAATTCACTTTCAATCCAATTCACTCTCTGACCCTATCCAATTCACTCTCAAAACCAAGGCCATTGCCTCTACAGCTGAGAGGAATTTCCCCAAACTCTCTCTCTGCTGCCCTTGCTGTATCACTAAGAGCTTAAGTTGTGTATAAAATAAGGATTCCTGACCAAATGTGTTATCTGTATGTTTTAAGGCCTATCTTCTTGTTTGTGTTGGTGTAAATCAGAAGCAGATCCACTAAATTGACCCAGAGTAGTGGGGCAGCACTGATTTACTTCAGCTGCAGATCTTGTACTCTGTAAATTAAAGGGGAATCAAGAGGGCCATAATATACTGTTTATATCTCCATATGGTTAAGCAGAGATGGAAAAAAGATTAAGGAAAATTTAGGGTTATAAAATTGATTAATGTTGACCCTATATTTTCAGTTGAGAAAGACATTAAGGGGTTATCAGAATGTTCTTTTTTTAAATGGCATTAATTTATTTATTCACTCAGCTAATTGGTTGATCAATCCTAATAGCTTCTGAGAAAATTGAAAGGGAAATCTATTTCCTTATCTAGGGTTTTAGTCTGATGGTTTTATTACAGAGCTTATCCAAAAGCTGTACAGGGAGTGTCCAGGAATACTCAGCTATTAATATCAGTTTGTTGTTTCTACAGGGGAAATTCAGATGTACACAATTGTACAAAGCATATTTCATCTCATTTGTGAACAGAACCAGGAAAAAATCAAAGTGGTTAAAGTTTACTCCTGTCATTGAACTCAATAGATCAGATTACAGAGGTTATATTGCCCAAACTCCCAGATTGTTCTTATTAAAAGTTCAGCTTTATCTTGGAAATAGAAGTATCCAATCTGATAGGACAGCTTTCACAGGAGCCAAGACGGAACTGTGGGCTGATGAAATGCCACAGCTGTGATAAACCCAGACCATATCCCCTAAACTGCCTTGTTCTCCTGCTACGTGGAGCAATTTACAGTTGGGTGATGGTTAACATGGGGTGTTTATGCAATGAATTTTATTGGTATGACACCACTTCACTATCATCATAATCATCACGTTTCCTTTATGGTTGTTGATTCCTATAATGAGCCCATTTCACAAAAACATGAACTGATGCTTTTTAGGCAAATTCCTATTTATTGCTTATGGAATTCTGATTATTTCTGCTGCACTGCACTGAAATACCCAGGACACCCCGTCCTGCAGTGGGGTGACTGCTGGGCAGTCTCTTTGTAATCACACAGAGTAACGCAGCCGTGAATCAGACCCGCAATTGCTAGAATTAAAAGCTTTCTCTGCTGTAGGGCAAGCCAGTTCTCACCTTCTCCATGTAATTAAGTCGTAATCCTTCATTCTGATATCATCTGTTGTCATGGGGATCTTAATTATAAAAATGAATGGCGGAGAAGTGGGCGAAGACAAAAGTTTCTGCTGAACTTCGTTAATGGCAAAGGGAAGAATATCTGTGGGAATACAACAAATGGGCGATCTTTTAACACAGTGTATTTTAAAACAAGGATAAGAAGTAGGTGTCGGAGACAGAAGAGACAAATTTGGTGTGAATATATCCGTGTTTGAGAAAAATGTGTGGAATTGGATGTTTTAGAGCAAGGGTTGCATTGCACCAGTCACACAGCACATTCTGGTGCTGCGTGAACAAAGATTTTCCCTTCTAAATCTCAGCTGAATCCAGGGATTCACCTCTTGGAAAACCACACAACTTTAAGGGAAAAGCCAGACCAGTTTCCAAAGTCTTTATTCTTCCTGGAGAGGGAATGAGGCTGACCCAGCCCAGCTCTCTCAGCCTGGCTCAAGAGCAGAGCTGCTCCAGCCCTCGCATCATCTTCATGGCCTCCTCAGACTTCCTCAAGCAGCTCCACATCCCTCTTGTGTTGTGTGTATATACAGTGCCAGTTTGGATACATAGGGAGAGAAAAAACAGCACCAGAGATTTCCAGTTTAATCCCTTTATCTATTCCCTTCTGTCAGTCCAATACAACATTGGTTCTTAGGGTAAGTGTTGCCCTTTGGAGCAGATTAAGGGCAATCTCGTGCTCGCCCGTGGCCACCGATCCTGGGGGCAGCTCCCCTGCAGTCCCTTGGAATTGAAATCTCTTCCTGGCTCCGTCAAGAGGGTTCCCAGGTTTCCTGACAGCCATGGGGGTGTGCCAGCCCCCCGCTGCGTTTTCATTTCCATAAATGAGGAAGTTGGGGCTAAATTAACCCTGCAGCGGAGGTAATAAGGACCGGCTCAGCAGCTGCTGTGATGTATGCAAATTGCAGCTTCACACATTAGGAGCTGGGTGTTGCTTAATTTGTCCTTCTTTCTGTCTTTTGCATGAAAGAGCCTCCATCAAATTCCAGGGGTCTTCAAGTAAAGAGAAAGGGCAAAAGAAAGCCCCCAAATTCAGCTACTCACCAGGGCTTCGAACTGCACCTACAGCCTTTCTGCTGGGGTTTGCCTCCTGATGCCCTGAGAGTCAGTTATTAGTGAGTTATTCTGCACTGCCAGATGCTTTCAGGCAAAATATTCCCTGATTTCCAATGAACAGACAGCCTGATTAGGGATGTACTGCTGGCCCTTTGGTATAAAGAGGAACCTGATGTTTTTGCAGCGGTACCACAATACAGAATCTCAATATCCATCAGTGTTTTATTCTGCAAATGAAACCGTCCTAGTGTGAAGCTACCTGGGGTAGCTGTCAGTGAATCAGACAGAAGGAATGGGCTGATAGAAGAGCATTTTTATTCCTCCTAGATCAGTAGAGATGGGAATGGAGATGCAGAGAAGCACGGAACAGATGGGGTTTATGGGGAGGTTGTTCTGTACATTAGTTCTGGTGCTTTTGAATCTCTCTAAGAAAATTATGGCTATAACTGTGTTAGAGTCAAAAAGATTTCTAAATGGGCACCAAAAGTGAAACTCAGGAAGGAAAGTACATACCCACTTGTGGAACGTGGGCCATTATGGTCGCAGAAAGCAGAAACAAGTGATGTTTCTCACAGTGTGTGTTGTGAGAAGAAGGAAAATATCAAAACCATTTTAAATCAGATTTTAGCTGGCTCAGAGATGCTGCAGCCACAGGATGTAAGGCTTAAGAAATGCTTGAAATTCACTTGGTCTTTTTCCAGGCTTGATTCAGAAAGGCAGACATTTCATTCTGAAAGAAATCCCATTCAGATGATTTAGAGTTTGCCCATTTCCTTTTGCTTTCCTGACTTGCATGGTCAGTCCTTAAGAGCTATTGCACAGGTCTTTGAATGCCTTTGGAGGAGATGCTCTTTCCTCCGCTCTGGTCACCAATTCCTCCCTGCTCAATTCCTGTTCCTGGATGCCATCTTCTTAGCCTTCAATTACTCCTTTCCTTACCTTGCTGACCCCCAGCCTGCTGTTAGCAAAGAAGTAACAGGAACTTGCCCTGTCTCACCATTATTTGGCTGCATGTGTTGGAATGAACTATCACATGAGAGCGCAAGATAAAAGAACCACAATGAACTTGTGGCAAGAAACACTCAGGCTATAACCAGAACGCAGGGGCTGAGAGTGATGCCCAATTCCCAAAGTGGATGCAGTCCCGGGCTGGTTTCCACCTCCCTGAGTTCACCTGCGAGGGACCTCATGAATTAGGTGCCCATAAACACGCAGCTGATTTTGTTCACACCTTGCAGAGTGGTTTCTTCCGGAGCAGCAGCACAGCATAGGAAATGAATGGGAATGAGGATCCCCCCCAAAAGATAAAATTCCCTCTACTTCTGTCCACAAAAGAAGGATGAAATGCATTATCTTCCAAGTCCCACCCCATGTGGCAATCTTCCAAACCTCTTTCCATATGTTCCTAAGCATTGAAAGCCCAAATGTTCCATATCTTCCTGCCAAATTCTCTGGCTTGATCCCAATGGCTCTTTCAATACAGTTGGGTATTGTCTAGAGGGGAAAAAAAACGCACCTCAGATTGATAATTCAAGTATATTTGATCATCAGAGAGATATGAATGGCCACAGGGTGCTGTGCTGAACGAATCCATCGCACCCACAAAGCAGCACCGGGATATCCTTCTGATCCTACTGAGGCTGCCCCAGAAATCCTCGTTTGCTGCAGAACACATTGCTGAAGAGATCTGAAGCTGGGGGCAGAGGTAGAGGCAGATGAGCCATGGTGAGGGTGGCGAGACATTGGAACAGGCTGCCTGAGAAGCTGTGGCTCGCAGTGTTCAGGGCCAGGTTGGATGGGGCTTGGAGCAAGCTGCTCTAGTGGAAGGTGTCCCTGACCGTGGTAGGGGTTGGAACTGGATGAGCTTTAAGGTCCCGTCCAACCCAAACCAGTCTGGGATGCTGTGATGATGGTTCTATGGCAGAGCTCTACACCGTGGGTTCAGTCTGGGATATGTGTCTAAACTGGGCTGCAGAGGGAGGTTTTGGACTCATGCAGACCTTGTAGGATTGGTTTCATCTTTGTCTCATTTCAGAATGAGCCCCAGAATTCGATGCCTAGGAGTTTATCCTTGTTTTAAACCAAAGCATGGATGCTGCTGTAACCCCATCCCATTTAAACCATGTAACCATTTAAAAGTTACTGTAACTCCAGGGAAAATTCAGGAATATACCAGGAAAAGTTAACAAGGAACAACAATAAACATATGCTGGTATCAAAGCATAGCACTGTGAACCGGGAGGCTCCTACGTGCGGGAGTTCAGGAAGCCGCACTGATGGGTCCATAACAGGAACCTGACCCGACGTTACGAGCCCACAGCAACTGCAGATGCTCTTGACTCCAAAGCCCAAACCAAACCACAGATACCTTCACTACATGAGAACCCACGACTGTAGCCAAGATATAATAGATATCTGGTGTTGGAGGAACAGGATCAGAGTTGGGGGTGAACTCTCAGACACAGTAACTTTTGATGTTATTAACAGCACATGCAGCTAATTCACCATGAGATCAATTACAAAGGGTGCTGATGGCCTTGAGGATTGAAGCTGTCCATCTCCAAAGCACATGAGGCTCTGGTAACAATCCTTTGTTGTTCTGAGATACAGCATTGTCATCTTGCAGAGGAAATACTTTGCATATGGATGCTTTGCCCCCTTTTTCACCGCAGTGCTCCCCATTTCACATCCTCTTTCTCCAAGTATACTTCTAGGCTAATTAATACAAGCATTAATTCAGCCTAGGAGGAAAAGCAGTGAGCGCTTCCCTGCTCCAGAAGGGATAAAGGAAATTGTAGCAAATACTGTAAAAATTAAATAAGTGAGAGGGAACAATCATGCAAAGAGTAATGAACGTGGTGCTTAGTTCAGAGTAGGTCACACGTGAATTCATGGCATTAAGGAGCAACACTGACCACAAATGAGCCTTAATGTTGTGGGGCATTTGGTGCCACCACAATATATATAGAGGAGAACACTCCCAGGAGCATGCATTTGCCATAAAGTTTCTATAAGGCATTAAGCCACAAGTATTCCAGGGTGGCAGAACATCTGCTAGAATTCTCCTGTTGTTCCCTACCATAACACTTAGTTTTTCCCCACCATGCATTTTGCACTAGGGCTGTTCTTTCTTTTCTCTCGTACTCCTCCTGCTTTACACCAGTGTGAGCAAGAGCAGAATCAGGCCTCCAGTTAAATAACTAATGCAGCTGTTTTGCTGAACCAGCTTCCTGGCTGGGAATGGATCCAGTCAGCTGTGGATAACAAACCCCCGTAATAGAGATTTCAAAGATTTCATACATTAATGGCTTTCTCCTTAATATTTGCAGAGTTACTTTTCCTACAGAATCTGTAAGGCAGATGTTAGGAAGTAATTACTGTACATGAATCAGAGAGAAAATGCACATCTCGCCCTGAACATGTGTGAGCGGACCGAGGGAGGAAACCAAAGATACATGAGAAAAAAGCTAAGATACATCTGAGCAGAAGCTGCCAGTGTTTGCCACGGGGTTATAGGGAACAAATGGCACAAGCCAAGCTCTTCCGATGGGCTGTGCATTCATTGTGTATTCAAACCAACGAGCCTGCTACCTTTTCTAGCAGCAGCAGAGTTGTACTCACCATGCATGGGTAGAAGATGAAGTTAGCCCTGGATGGGCAGGTATAGTTTCCATCAACGTCTAAGAGTCTTCCAAGCAATGCCATCAGTAACCAGCGTGGTGGACACAACTAAAAGGTTGCTACATGCTCAAATATCCTAAAGCATCCTTAATTCATGGCATGTATACCTGTAAATAGGACTGATCATATGAGTTAAAACTCTTGCCTCTCTGTGCAGAATGATTGTGATTTTTATATATAAACCCAACCACTCTTGAAATGATGGTGGCAGCAGGAATAACATCCAGGAGATGAGGGTAGAAAGCAAAACTGTAGGGAAAATTTTGCCCTGAAATATGTAGTTACCTGGGCTGTGGTTTTGCCCAGGATACAATATTCCCTATAGCTGGAAATCTGGGTAATCTTTAACGACTGGAAAAGTTACTGCTTCAGTTGTCTGCAGTGCTCTGACAATAGATTTCCAGATGAGATGAGAGTTAGCAATGGTATAATGGGGAAATAAGATCAGGAGCATTAGGAATGGATTCTGCCCTCAACTTGCCTCCTGCATTGAGCCCTACTTTTCTCTGTCCTGATTTCCCCCTCTAAAACAAAAACTTTACTTTCCAAAGTTCTTTGAAATCTGATGTTGAGAACATAAAATCAGCATCAAATGAAATATCCCAGTAAGTAATAACAGAAATACTGTGTGGCTCTTACAGCATTCTCCACCACAAGCAGTTAATGCATAGATGAGGTTGGTGCAATTACCTTTGCGTTGTGCTGTGGCTGAACCAACCGAGGCCAAGCAAGGAAATGATTCACCTGTGCCATGAAAGCTCCCTTCAGATGCCTTTTAGGGCTTCCAGATTGGGCTGAGTTTCACACATGAAATCAATTTCATTCAAAACCTCAATTGCACATCAGTAACTGTGGCCTCTAAAATCCCATCTCGGCGCTCATGAACCTCCACACGGTATAAAAAGAAATGTGACAGAAGGAGTCTTTACAATTACAAAGCAGCCAGAGTGTTTAATATTTCAAGTCTAAATTACAATGTAAACCCTCGCTTTGAGAAACGCTGTGAAAGCATCGGGCTTGGGTGCGTTTTAGAGCAGCATTCGTCAGGAAAAAAAGAGCTCGAACAGTTGGGTTGCCAAGGCAGAAACAAGCACCACAGACACATTTTACCCTTATGGGGATTCATCAAGGTTGTGCAGTGCAGCTGTTGTCTTAGGAAAAGAAAGTAGCAGCCCCTGGCTGGAAGAAGCAGGAACATAATTATGTTATGATGAGCTGGAAAACATGCAAAGAAAAATTGGGATGCAAAGGATGATAAATGATGCTTTGTCGATTGCAGAGCAGCAAGAGAACCAGGCGGCACAATAATAACTCTTCTCCAGTCAGTGCTTCCAGTTTGGCCACCAAAATAAAGCACCACTCTAACCATGATGGAATAGCTCTATCATTTGGCTGTGCTATTTAGTCCTTATACAGCGATGCTGGGTTTGTAAAGTAGATTATGCAGTCATCCTTAGTAATAGAAATGAGAAAAGGAATGGTAAGGGACTTCTCATAATTAAGACCATAATTCCATGGGCAGAAAATTTATGATGTTATCTTATTCTGATTTTTATCATATTAAAATTCAAAGCTTAGAACCTTTGCCTTTAAGAAGCCTTTTACTTAACATTTTCCACCATTAAACTCCTGTTTCTACCCTGGTGACCAGCATTTCATGAAGAGTAATACGGTTACATGCAGTCATACAGCAGTCAGATAGGAAATGCCATCCCATAACGGACTCTTTATCTGTCTGTCCTCACAGTGACAAGGACAGGATTTCCCTTCAAGTGCTGCAGCCATGTGCCTGTCCGGGGTATAAACCACTGAAGTTTATTCTCGTGATGTGAGTGATTCCAGAGGGAAAATTGAACTAATTCTATTCCAGCACAGGAAACTTTTATTTAGAAACCAGTACTGGGCTGCAGAGATAAAAAGGGACAAATGTTTAAAGAAAACCTCCTCGTGATAAAGGGGAAAATGGCTAAAAATTGATAATGATCCCGGAGGAAGGGAATTAGGCAGGGATGGGCTGTGCTGGGCCTGTGCCCTCTAGTGCCAGAGACCTGCAGCGCACACAAAGCTAGGGCAGAAGTTCCACCCTTCATTTTGATTCCCCACCTTTGGAGGATGCGTTTTAAACATCTCACACTAAGAGTGCCTCAAAATCAGGCCTTAACATTCTTGTGGGGTTTGTAATTAAAACGCACAAATGAACCTCTAAACAAAACATGTGTTGCTTCTGCAATGCAAACCAAGCAGCTCTCAAATTAGCAGCTATGTAGGATGGATCATCTCCTATACAGCAGTTTAAAGGACTGAAACCTATATTCAAGGAGTGTATTTTTAAGTGTGTATTTTTGGTCCTGTCAAATAAGGAGCACAGGCAAGATACTAATCGCTTCACTCATACAGCTACCGACTGCAGTCACAGCTTTGTGAGGGACTTCTAATGACAGCATGACTTGCAGAATTCTTATTACCTATAAAAAATCAGCACTATATTTACCACTAATTATCTACATGTTAAAACCACTTTATTACCTGCCTGCAGTTTGCATCCAGGGTTATTAAACCACTTGTAGCTTAATCTAATAATCCTATCCCCAGCCATTAGGGGAAGTGGATTGACTGATGGGCATTAAGTCAGTGGAAGCCTGCACAGTTTCTGTGGTACCCAGGTACCCCTGTGCTAACCCTTCATCCTTTCTCCATTTCACTTGGCACAGTTGTGAAGAGGTGCATGAGCCTGCAGAACTGCAGACCAATGTCAAGTAGTTATAATTTCTCTTTACACTGTTAAGCTTAACCTGATCAATAAGATATTGCCCTTTAACATTTTCTTCCTCAATCAGGTTTTGCCTGACACCGAGTTTAGTTTTTGCCTGCAGGACATTAAATAGGTATTTTACAGGAAAGCAGAAGCTGTTCATCCCAGCCCCCGCTCCTGCCTCATCCCTGTGCATGTCTTATTCAGGAATACCAATAGCAAGGGCAGATTATACAAACAAGTGAAGCTGAATGATTTGATTCTGGCTAGGGATAAATAAATAAGTACAATAGCCAAAGAGAAGGGCAAACTCAAAATAACGACTCTAAACTGACAGAACAGCGGCATCGGCTGCTTTGCTTTCCACTTGATTTTAATTCTTCCTCTTCATGCTTCATCTCCCATTGTTTCCCATGTGCTCCCGCTTGCGCTGTCGGTTGCTCTCTCCAGCTGCTCCCTGACTACTGTAACTGCCAGCTTTTTTCTGGTGGAGCAGATTCTTCCATAGCCACACACCTCGGAGAGGATTTATTGTTGTATCCTCCTCCTCTGCTATTTCTTTCCCTTCTCCTTGTCAGCAGAAGTGCTCTTTGTGGTCCTGGTGAGCAGAATCCTAAGCAGTTTAATGCCCACACCCCATCCAACCCACTTCTCAAGCCAAAATCCTCCTTTGCAGTTTAAGAGCATGGCATCGTCAGCCAGAGCAGAGGGATCTCAGGCAGTCTGTTTGTCTTTGTATGCCAACAGGATATGATCCATTAAAAATCCATTTTGTGAATGAAAGCCTAATGACAAAGAAAATCCCATCCCATTCCTTACCCCACCATCAGAATCACGCCAGCCCGCTCTGCTGTCTCCCATCCATCCTACTCTCCCCCTTCTCTCTAGCCCATTCCCTCTCTTCCCTTGCTGTGATAACAAGTTTTCATTCTATGCATTTTTTCTGTCATTCCAGGGATTTATTTTTCCCCTAAAATTTGCCTTATTTGAGGGTGTAATCCCCTTCTTTATACTTCTGTGGATACATTGGGTGCCAATGGAGACGCTCAAACTAAGCAGGGCTCAGCCATTAATAAAGCAAACCCCTTTTTCCCTAGCAGGCTTAAGTAATTACTGAGTGAGTGTAAAGATTCACCAAGTCTAATTCTGGGTTTTATTAAGTTGATTTAGCTTAAAGTGTATTTCCAAACCGTATTGCACTCCACCAACACAAGAGAAGATGTTACAGTCTCATAAATACTGCATGCTGAGACGCCCCTTTGATTTCTCCTGGGGAGCTAGTTGGCAGTAATTGCTCTGCTAAAGCCTGGTGTATTCTTTGCATATCAGCTAGGTGAGTTCTTCAGCCCCAATCCACTTTTCTCAGGTGGTTTTTCATTCACGCCTCAAACTCCATCCAATAATAGGGTAGCTACGCAGCAGCTACTTCTCATTCATTTTCATGATGGTATCACGAGGGAGGGTGTGCTGCCTAGAGAAGGAATGGCATCGCATTCCTGGGGTCTCAGGGAAGCTGGAGAGACAGGAAGGAGGGGTTGCTTGAGCCCCCACTCCTGTGCAATGGTGGGAATGTGGGCCACAGGCTGGAACACCGTGCTGCTGCCTCCAATATTAACTACATAGAGGTTAGCAGGGTATCCAGGGAGTTGTATATCTGGGCTGTCCAGGGCAGGCTCTCCAAGACAGGATCTTGCCCTCCTGTCCCAGCAAAGGTCATTTGCTTTGAGATGCTATTTTTATCCCGAACGTTAGGAAGAGATTTTTCCTGGACTCCCCCCACCTCCCTGTGGCCCTGGGAACTCTGATATTCCCAGCACCGCAGCGGGAGAGGAGCCTGCTCCTGGCATCAGGTTTCAGGGATTCATGGATGGCTGTAGGGAACCAGTGAAGTGCTCCTGGCAGATAAACTGTGAGCAAGGGAAGAGGCTTCTTTCCTTCTTCCTTCTCCTCCTAATCCTGTTATTATCTGATCTGTATCCTTTAATAAATAAATGTGCCCTTGCTTCTTCCAACCCTGGAATTGGCTACTGATAGCTCTTTAATTCCACCCACTGCATGTAGACAGTAGCTGGCCTGGCAGCAAATTGTACACCTCCACGTACAGCTCCCAGGGCTCTGGTGAAGACCCCATCTGACCCCAATCTCACTCATTATAAACAACCATAAATGTTGGGTTTGGTTTTTTTTTCTAATAGCAGTGGTTACGGAACATGTAATTTTGCTTTTGCTGCTTATAACAAACCCCCTCCCCAGGGCATTTCACATAAATTACACTGAAAGAGGAAAAAATCTGGGTTTGATTTCCTTTTTATATGGATTATCTCCGAGGTTTTGCATTTATTGGTATTATTATTGGTATATTTCTTGCCTTTCCTCAGCCTTTGTTCCCAGGGTTGGACTCAGTGAGCAATTGCCTAGCTTTAAACCAGTACTGTTAATAGCTGCCTCTTCTTAAAAAGGCCGGAGAACTCTAAGTAGATGCTGTTATGTAAAAATTGACGTTTATAATATTATCCTGGTGAAATGTAAAAGGTCTGAATCTGTGCCTTTAAAATAAACAGCTTAAAAGCGCTCAATAAATGCTAAGCTCTTACTGGTATGAAATGACATAACCCAGTGTTGGGATGCCTTAGGGCTTGGAGCTATTTTAGCTCTGAGGAACCTTGCTGTGACAATTTTTATGAGCAAGTATCATGTACCATCAAACAGACCTCAAATTACAGAGTGGCAGCCTATGTGGTGCATATGTCTATGGTGATGAGGTGCACTATTAGATTAGGGGTGTATAAATTATATACTGTGTTTATAAATTGCCTTTCCCATGAAGGAGGGTGCAGAGCAAGGGGCTTGGGGGCTCCTCGGAACTATCTTCCTGGCTCAATCTTTCCCTGGGTGTCTAAACGCAGGCAGCGGGGTTTGGACCCACAAAGAGGGCTTCGGGATGGGGAAGCCCGGAGGGTTCCGCGTCCCCTCTCTGTATTCAGCCCACAGAAGCCGTCCCCCCTCCGGGGGTCACTCGTGGCCGCCCCAGCCCCGCTCCCCCGGCAGCAGCGTTTCGGACCTCCCTGCGGCCGGGCAGCCCCGCACCGCCGCTG